>AWOL01S0047292.1:0-24043 GCA_000715115.1 Nicotiana otophora
TATATATATATATATATTCAGGATGGATCTTTTCTAAGCTGAATTAGCCATATACAGTACTAGTACTAAGTAACTGAGCGTGTCGAGTGATTGAGCATGATGAGTGGAAAGTGTGAAATAGTTAGATTGAGTACTCTGAGAGTGAGAGTACATGAGTTCATCACTAAGATACATTGCATTTGACATGCATACTTGGGATACATGCATAGAGATGTATTTCTTTGTGCCACTCCGGGTTTGGTGCCATTCATGATTTCATTTGCATATTGACATGTAGGCATATAGATGTACTTTTCTCATGCCATTTGATAATGAAACATCTTATCTGTTGTTGAAAAGCTTTTGGGAAAAATCATAATTTTCAAACTTACTCATACATTTGAGGATTTCGATAAAAGATTTGGGTTTTCACTGATATACATGAAAAGCATGCCTATTTTTCTAGAACTGTGAACGAGCTGGGCATTTTATCTCTGAGATACTTCTTTTATTACTTCCATTATGTTGTTATGAATTGTTGTTGGCTATTGGTGTTGGAACCTGACCTGTGTTCCAGCTCGTCACTACTTTCAACCTAAGGTTAGGTTTGTAACTTATTGAGTACATGGGGTCGGTTGTACTCATACTACACTTCTGCACCATGCGTGCAATTGTTGGGTGCTGATATTGCTGTGATTGACGGGAACTTGATTTGAAGACGTACCTGTGTTCCGGTTGTAGCTGCCTCTTGTTCATGGTAACCTTAGATTTATAAAAATCTATTTATGTACATTTCGAACAGATGTATTTATTTCATACCAGCTTTGTAAATTCAAATCTTAGAAGCTCATGATTTGTACTACCAGTCCTTGGGAAATTGTTTGTATAAAAGCGGTGTATTATTATTTCTTTTCTTAATAAATCTCATTAAATTGGATAGTTGCTAATTGGCTTACCTGACAAGTTGGGTTAGGTGTCATCGCGACTAGGTGAATTTTGGGTCGTGACAATAAGAGTGCAATAAGCGACCAAAACACGAGATTATAGCCTAACATCAACACCCCCGCACTTATACCATTGCTCGTCCTCGAGCAATCAAACTACACTTCATATAGACATGACCTTTTTAAAAAACTCTCCTAACTCATCACACCAAGAATAATTATAACAGATTAAGCACTCTAACGTAACATCCTCGCCTCAAGATTTGACTAAAAGCACCATATACTTTTCACAACCCGCTCACTTACTCTAACACAGAGGTTAATGACATTACCTTTCCTTCATGAATCAATTGCCCTCACGCAATAATAGAGAGTAGTTTCACACACAATACAATTTAAGAACAATTAGGAACTCTGGATAGAAAGAATTTGCTCACTCTCAGAAACAACATTAATGTGCCACAAAAGACGTACCACATGCTTGCCCGTAGTATACTACTCTACTAATTGAGCTCATTTAGTCAAGGATCATGTAGGACTTTAATTAGTTGTAATGTAGGTTGCGGGATAAGTAGGATATATTTAGATATAAGAGTGACTACACCTCCCTAAGCACTTTAATACATACAATTAACCATTCAAAACCCCACACTTATGTCAAACCAAAACTCCACATTCACATGCATATACATTAACTCCCTACTTCTTTAAGTACAATTACATCAAGAGTCACCAGTATCAAAGAATATTTTGCACAACAATACAACATTTTTCTTTTTCTTTTCTTATTCAATTCAAGTGGCTCTTACTTTTTTTTCTAAACAATGCACCTTTCTCCTCTTTCAATAGTTCTAATCAAAAGCCAAACCAACACCCCCACACTTTAACTTTTTCAAAGTTCATATCAAATTTAAGTCCTCACGAGAGGTACAAGGTTCAAATAGTCGGTCAATTCAAACAAATGGGTAAGTCTTTAATGTGGTTTCCAAAACAATAAGATTACAGGCTCAAAGGGGTTAACTACTATACATAATAATTAGGTGGGTAAAACAGATATCTAGCTCAACAAAAAAATGCCTATATCACTTCCAAGATTGAATAAAACTACTATTTGGCTTTGTTAACACTCGGGGCAAGTTCTAGACATCAAATACACTGAATAACACAAAATCTCACACAAACATGGCACATAACTCACTCAAGATCAGAATCATCAAGACACTCTAGTCAAAGCAGTTAAGCAAAGTTAAGATCATACAATTTAAAGCACTTATACAAGTAGTCAAAAACTGAGCCTAAGCTTCACAACTAAAGCACTCACTATTCTTAAGGCATAATAAACTCAAGAGACATTGCTTTCAATTCAAATCATAGCACAAGGTTTCCTACTCCTAACAAAATAAAACTAACTACACCTAGTTCAAATACAAGCACTTGGAAAAGAACTGCAGCATAAAGGAAAACCAAGGGGGAATTATTACACTACCTAAAAAATCTTTTTGTCTTTTTCTTTCTATTTTAATCCCTCAAGAAACCCGTCAAATGATATCCATCGTCGGGAAAAATCGAAATTGTTTTTAATTTTTATGGTTTGTTTTCCAATTTTTTTCTATCTCTAAATACCAGAAATAACAAAAAGAAAACTAAAATACATACATACATACAAATATCCCCCATCCCACACTTAAAGTTGTGGCATGTCCCCATGACACACAATTAAAAAGCATAAGGTAAAGGAAACTTCCCTGAATATCTAGTCAGGGTCTGAGTCGAACTCGGGCTCCATTCCTCGCCTTGGGACTAATGCGCACATCCATGCCGGCAGCTTCTTCTCAGCCTTTTTGGGGTACATCCCACACTTATCTTTCTCGCTCACTGCAGCCTTCTCTTTCGAGTCCTTCACTTTCCACTCAACACTCGCACTTGGTTTTGTTTTTTGCACCCCCTTTTCTATATCCATCTTGAAAGTCACAGTCTCCTCACCCACTCTAAGCATGAGTTTCCTCTCATGTATATCTAATATCACTCTGCCCATCGCTAAGAATGGTCTTCCTAAGATGAGGGGGACCTTCTTGTTTTCCTCTATATTCACCACTATAAAATCCACAGGAAATACAAACTTATCCACCCAAACTAACACATCTTCCACTATCCCCTCAGGTATTAAAGTAATTTGCTCTGCCAGCTGCAATGATATTGGTGCAGACCTTATCTCTCCAATCTCCTTCTCTAGTTTCCTGTAAATAGATAGAGTCATTAAATTAATTGAGGGACTAGAATCACATAAATATTTATCAAAATTGATAGTTCCTAATGAGCAATGTATAGTAAAACTCCTTGGATCTCCTTTGTAAATTTGGCATAAGGCATTTGTGAGACCACTTCTGTGAATGGTAAGTTCACATAAACCTGTTTCAGCACATCGAGAAATCTCTCAAATTTCTTGTCCAACTTTTCTCTATATAGCTTTTGGGGAAAAGGTAAAGCATGCATATGCTCGCTCTTCTCGGGTTCCTCCCTTCTTGATTTTTCTTCCTTCTTCTTCTCAGTTTTCATCGCGCTTTTCTTATTTTTATCAACATCATTCTTCAGTTGCTCCCCACTTTCTGTTTCAAGTATCACATCTTTTTGGATCGGGGTGGGATCTTTCAACACTTTCCCACTTCTCATAGTTACAACATTCACTTTTCCTTTGGGATGCTTTTCAGTGTCAGCTGGGAGAGTGCCTGGAACCCTCTCAGATAATATTATTGCAATCTGTCCCACTTGTTTCTTCAGATTTCGAAGACCAGTGCGCAATTCTTTGATAACTGCTCCATGAGCATCTAGCCTTTCATATGTCTTCATAATGAATGCCTTCATTAGATCCTCTAGACCAGACTGAATGGGCTGTTGAGGCTCAAATTGCTGCCTCTACTGATTTTGGTATACTGGAGCTCCTTGTCCCTACGGTTTAGAGTTATTTTTCTGCCAAGCATTCGCAGTACCTCCATGTGAACTCCATGAAAAAATGGGGTGTCGTTGGCCCATTGCATTGAAATTGTAGTTTCCCACAACATTTACTTCTTCAGTTGAGGCTTGACACTCATGAGTAGGGTGTCCTCTTCCACATATATCACAAGCTGCGTGAGGCTCAATTTGTATCGAGGCTAAGGTCAACTTTCTTATCTCTTTGGCCATAGCATCAAGCTGTACCTGCACAGATGTGTTAGCATCAACATGGTGAACACCAGTTGATGTTCTTCTTTCCACACTCTCAGAGGGCTATTGATTAGCATCTGCAGATAACTCATCATTTATTGTAACTTTCTCCTCTGGAGTCTTCTTCATCAATGAGCCTCCAGCTGCATTGCTCAATATTCTACGTGAGGCCGGTGTCAATCCATCCCAAAAGTCCTGGAGTTGCATCCAGAGTTCAATTCCACTATGTTGACACTTTCGAACAATCTCCTTAAACATCACCCATGCTTCAAAAACAGTTTCAGTATCTTTCTAGAAAAAGTTATGGATTTCTCTTCTAAACTTGCATGTTTTAGCTGAGGAGAAGTATTTATCAAGGAATTTTTTGGTCATCTACTCCCATTTTCTAATCGAACCTATGAGTAAGCTTTGAAGCCACTGTTTTGCATCGTCTTTGAGTGTGAAGGGGAATGCCCTCAAGTACACTGCATCTTGTGACACATCATTATATTGAAAGGTGTTCACAATCTCCTCGAAGTTCATTAGATGTGTTTTTGGATCTTCGTTTGGCTTCCCTCTAAAGACACAGCAATTTTGAAGGGTTTGAAGCAACCCTTGCTTCAACTTGAAATTGTTTGCTACAATTGGAGGTGGTTTAACACTTGATAAACCTTGATTGTAGACCAGTCTAGCATAATCGCCAAGTCATCTCCCAGGCATGGGAGCTATATTTCTGAACTAGCCTACACCCAAAGGTTGATTTTGAGCAATTCTACGACCTCTCTCTTCTTCGTAGATAATCTATGCATCTCTAATAGTTTCTTCTTCAGCATCCCATGCAGCTTGTTCTCATCGTTGGGATTTTTTTCTCTCACAGCCAAATCTGTATTATCATCACCATTTCCAGCCATATCTTATTTGGTTGAGGATTGCCCAACCTTTTCTAATGTCTTGGTGAGATTTCTTTCCTTCCTCAGCTGTCGCAGTTGTTTTTCAATTTCTGTCTCATATGGTAGCACTTCTTTAGTAGAAGCATGAGGCATGCACCAATCTTAAGCTGTAACCTGCGCATAATCAAAGAATACCAACTGTAAAAAGACAAAAAAAGAAAAATAAAAAAGACACATTTCTGAATTAGCACTACAAACTACTTGAAATACTATTGATTACCAATCCTCGGCAACAGCGCCAAAATTTAAAGAGCTCGAAACACACATCTAAATTATGCTCGCTAATCAAATATAGTATAGTAAAATTATCGTCTCCCAGATTAGATTTAAATATTATTCTCATAATTTCTAGCTTGGTTGCTATCCAAGATGATCAATAATTGAGATTTATATGATTTCTAACTAAAATTAACTAAGAATCTAAAGCTATTAACTAATGACAATCACAACAAGGAACAAGCAAAGAAGGTTATCAATGGGAGAAGATAGGGTTGTGATGGGATAGGTGCAAGATAATTTTTTGGGATCTAACTATAGATAATTCACTTCTAATGTTCAAGTGAGTCTCTCGAATTTACTCAATTATTAGTTCAATCGTTCAGCAAAAACTCCTCTCTCGACTAAGTCTTAACCTCACAAGATGAACCAATTTAAGCACGTGAAGATATGAAAGAATGCATAGTGGATCAGCCTTTTGGAAAACCTCTTTCGATTATTCTCCTAACTAGGTTTAATCAATGATTCAACTAGCCTTTTTCGATTACTAAGAAGAATTAATGAACTCAACCAATAGTATAATGCAAAGACATCACAAGTTATGCCTCTCTCGATTACATGAACAAGTGAATAGAGATGCAACAGTTAAATCATCCAAAGGACGCTTCAATACATAAAACTAAAGTTATAATCCACAAACAATCATCAATACACCAAATCTATCAGACCCTAAAGGGAACTACTCCATAGATATGGAGAAATGCATCACAAATAAAATTAAAGTATAGGAAAACTTAAATTCAATCCAACTTGGGTCTTGAGTGAGGAAGGAATGATGAAATAACTATGCTCGTGTTCTTCCAACTCCTCCTTAGCCTCCTTAGGTCTAATATGTGTCACAATTATAGAAAATAATATTTTTCCATGTATTTATACCAAGTAGGGTCAGGCCCAAACGAAATCACCCTTTTCTAGACGAAATAGGAAAACTTCAAAGTTATTACTTTTCATGTGTTGCACAGTGCTACGCCTGGTGCGTCACATTAGTTCATTTCTTATGAATGTTGCTTTTTTCTTGATTTTTGACGTCCAGAAGTGATCCTCCAACCCCGAACACGATCCCGGCTTAATCCTATAGGCTTTTACTTATACTTCAAAGCTCCAATTATTTGATTTAGCTTCACAACATCTACATAACTCGGAATCATTCCTACAAGGCATAAAATACGCAATAAGTGCAAAATAATACCAATTAAAGCTCAACACAAGTAACGTGTAGTGGATTAGAATGCAATAAGCGACTAAAATATGAGATTATAGCCTACCATCATGTACTGCAGAAGTTTTGAATTACACATGTAAATGACGATCTGAACTAATCATGGGATCAAACAAGCTTAGTTATGCAGCAATTACCAGTTGACATTATCCAAACAAGATCATGACTTACATGTGAAGATGAAGATAGCTTAACTTTAATAGAATATATATACAACAAAGATTCATGAGAATAGGACAGTTTGATGCAAATAAGACAGCTTCCTATAAATACATAAACAGTTGAGTATGATTATGATAAGGTTATAATGATAGACCAGATATCACCCTCAGAGTTAGTAGATACATATGTAGAGAAGGAAAGTATCTAATCACTTAAATTATTTCACCTTAGCTTAGTGATATAGACTCGTTAAACTTTCAGATGTATACCAGTTAAGATTACCAAATAGTGAAATCGATCATAAAGAAAATAGGATGCAGGGAATTATATGCAGAAGTGAAGATCACAACAGTATCATTAGTGAAGGGAAAACATGAACATGATTGGTTTACCAATGATAATAATCAAACATAGTAAGGACTATAGTGGTAACTCAGAAACAGTTTAACAAACACGGGCAGAAAGGAAAGTATTTAGACATTTTAAGTTCAAATTTAAGGTTAAGAAGCAGGGGAATATAAGTCATCTTAGTTTAGGTTTCATTTTAGTCATAACTATCAGGTAGTAAACTCAGCTTCCAAAACTCACAAAAATACAGAAGTGCAATAAGACAGAGATGAGTTTACTGCAAGTCATTGAGAACTATGAAATTTGTATTGAATATAAACATATAAGAATTTAGACATGGAGACTATAGGAAAACTCAGAACAATGATCAACAATTATCAATGACTTAATCGATTATCACTTTAGAGAATCATAGCAGAACAAGCTAACCATAGAAGGTCGTCAAACTAACAAAGCATAAATTTCAAACATGTCAAACACATACAGAATAATTATAATCTACAGAAATTAACTTGACATACCTAAATCATTCAGAGAGATGAAAAAAAAAAGAAAAAGGGAGAGAAAGATGCTCACTTTCTTAAGGGCAGCAGACCAAACGAATTCTTTTTATTGCTCAGGATCCCAGAACCTTCGATCTTGAACCAGTAAAAGAACTCGACAAAAGAGAGGGAAAACAGTAAGAGAGCTAAGACCAGAAACCCTAATTTTCTTAGTGTTTTCTTTTTGTGCTTAGTGTGTTCGTATCTGTGTATGTCCGTTCGTGTTAGATGAGAGCATTGAAGACCCCTTTTTATAGTGACATTTAAGGCTTTAGGGTTTCATACTTCAAACTAAGATAGTGGAGAGTGACGATGGGTTGATGATGTTAGCAAATCGAAATAAAATCAAGAGACAGAGGGTGAATTCGGTATTTGAGTTTACTTGAGTGGAGAATAGTCGATCGTTGTGGGAAAAGGACCGATGGACAAATCCCAAAAACCAGAAGTCACTGCGTTTGACTTTTGGGTACAGAATATTCATGATGAACTCTGAATCGTGCATATGCATGCTCCGATTTGGTAGAATGAGTGAGGGAACCAGATGAAATAAAAATCATCAGTTAGGTCTAGGGTTTCGAATTGGGGTTTTTGAATCTTAACAACGAGAACAAAAAATTGAGCTTACTGGCTTTATCTGCTAGGAACAAAGGAAGTAGATTTACGAGTTGAATTGAAGGGACAATGGAATGGTGCTTTGATTTCAAGGAGCCAGGTCCTGGCATTTCTGATTTAGCCAAAAAAAGAGGGAAAGTCAACAGGATTTGTGGATAATGAAGGCAAAAGGATGATTCGAAGTTAATTTCATGACCTTGCACTAATTTGTAAAAGGTCTGTTGATTGATGAAGCTGGGCAGGCGAGAGAAAAGAAAGAAGACGTGGAAAGACGGGCGGCTAGGCAGGTGACAAATGATTTAGGGTTTCTGGGGTATTGGGGTGTCTCTAAGGTTAAAGTCAAGGGAAGGGATCTAGGCTGTTGGATCATTTGATCAACGGACCTGATAAATCGAGGTGTTACACATTTAAGAAAATCAATTTCGAGAATATACGAGGATTGTTGGATTTGTGTGATCCAACGACTGAGATAATGTCTAATATTGGGTCGAGATTAAACGGAAAATAGGGATAATTTGTGACCGTTGATGATTTGAATAAACGGCTCAGATTACTTGTGTTTGTTTTGTGAGTGGGATTAGAGAGTGACATGGCGCGACCTAGTTGGTTAGTATTTGGGCTGGTTTTGATTTAATGAATAGACACTTCATTTTTAATGAAGGAATTGCAAGTGTAGCCTTTTAGTTTTTAACCCTCTTAAAATTAATTCAAATAAGCTTAACAATTTCAATAAAATGTGGTAAAATTATAACTACTATATGTTACTAATTATTTTAATTATTTATCTATAAATAACACATATTTTGAATTATAGCACTAATTGCAAAATATTAACATAGTAACCTAATTCACTGGAAATTAAGGAGTAATTTTGTCAAATTATAAAACCTATGTAATATATACACAAAAGTTATTTTTCTAATAGTAACTACATTTCTAATTACACAATATCAGTACTACATGATTAATTTTCAAACTAATAATTAATTAATTTATAAAATAGATATTCATTAATAGAAAATATTTTTAAAGTATTTATCATAAATTGTTAAGCGTGAATAAATTAATCTTAAAAGGGAGGATCAAAATTGGCCGTCAACAGCTGCCCCTCTTTGACCTGAAACGATGAAAGAGTTTTCGGGCAAAGAAATTGAACCAAAGCCAATTTTGTCCCTACTTTAGGCATGTTTGCAAGAATGGTATGAAAATTATGAGTTGCGGAATTGAGTTGAGGAAGAATCTAGGAATGTTTAGGAATATTGGGCCGAATTCTGGCTTTGAATTGCTTACATACCTCGGGCTTGACGAGGATCGGGCCTCATGTAGTTTTGGAGTATGGATTTTGAGGAAGCGGAACTCTGAAGAATTGCCCCAATATCGTATTGTGACGATACGGCAAGATGAAAGATTGGTCATTCATGACAGGTTGTAGTTCGGTCTGCTGCTAAGAAATAGTTCCACGCTGTGGTGTTTGTCCCTGCAAAACAAAATGCTATACAGGCATACCAATATATTGTATATCATAATATATTAAGATGTGACGTAAATGATGCAGGAATAATGATGTCTGGCTGCCGGCGAGCCGTTATTTTGGGTGGGATGATGGGATACTTGAATCCTGACTCGATTTGTTAGCCGGGTTGTGTACCATTCCACAACTGTCGGAGTATTTGAAAATTGTCTCCGCTTGTTGGGAGAGCTTGATTGGTAAAGTGCGTCTCCGCTTGTTGGGAGAGCTTGATTTGTAGAGTGTGTATCCACTTGTTGGGAGAGCTTTGCACTTAAATGTAAAGTATTCTCCGTTGGGGAGCGATCGAAATCATGCCTAAGCTACACGAACAAAACTTTAAAACATTTAAAGTAATAGCGAAATGAAATATAAGCATGCCCAAGAGATACCCTTGACTGCGAATCTAGGTAGCGGCCATTAATTGGCAGAACATTTGTGAAGAGGTTTGCGATTGTCTATTCCGGCATCCGTGATTGACGGAGCCGTGCTGCGGATTTCCTTACGTTAGCGAAGTTTGCAGTTTGCTATATACAAGGCTCCAGTTAGCGAAGCCGATGTTCGATTTGTAAAAGGCGCTTCGATTGATTGAGCTCACGGTTTGCTATATACAGGACATCGATTTGTACAGGGTGCTCCGGTTGGTTCTCCCGACAGGTTCCTATTTACGGGACTTTGATGAGCGAAGCCGACGTGCAATTTGTACAGGGTGCTTGTGTTGGTTGAGCCGACGGTTTGCTATTTACAGGACTTCGAAGAGCAAAGCCATCGTGCGATTTGTACAGGATGCTCCGATTGATTGCGCAGATGGTTTACTATTTACAAATTTTTGTGTCAGCTGTCTGATTCTGAAGCACCTGCAAAGGACTTAAGAGTTAGCCTTAGATGTTCTCAAAAGTTTAAAGTAAAAGCAGAAGAGATAATCTTAGGCAAGTGGCGGGTCCGTCATTTGCCCCAGTATGGTCCCAACGATTCTTTACTCCCTATTGACCCTGCACCCAAAGAAAACTTTTTAGTAGGGGGAAGTTGGTTTGCGTCGACCGTGATATTGATTTGACCTAGCCTTTGGCATGATTTCGCCATGAAGTTCGATATATGGAACATATTACTTTATACATAATTTTAGAAAATATTTTGAAAATACTTGTTTCTTTTAAGGCAAACGCCATCGTCCCGGATTATGACATGTTACGAAAGGTTCTCCACACGCGAACGTATCTCTTCAAGAACTTCATCACGTTGATATTGATCATCCATGGTGTCTCTAACAATACGGCTACTTGATGTTGTGACTGCATCCTAATTAAGGCTAATGCATTACAGAGGTTTCCTAAGTTTATGACCGAACCCTTTCAGGTTGCCTACGTATCCAAAATGGAATCAGTTCTCAACATAGTTTATGGGATAATTATGAATTGTGATGAAACGACCAAGCCTAACTCAGGCAGCCTACGTATCCAAAACGGAATTAGGTCAGCACGTAGTTCAGTTACAACAGATGCAAAATGATGAGATTAAGAAATGAAAATCGCCGAGTCTGACTCACACAACCTACGTATCCAAGTAGAATCAGGCCAGAACGTAGTTCAACTACAAAAGATGACTGAATTCGATGAGGATAGCCTATGTATTCCTTTCTGAGGAAATCAAGTCGGCGTAGTTCCTGAAAAACATACAAAAATGACATTTGGTTTTTCTATTACAAGAGAAAAGGGGAGAGAGACCGAACCCTACGTGGGTTGCCTACGTATCCCTCTGTGGGAAGTCATATTGAACGTAGTTCTGTTACATCAAAATTCTAACTCTATCCGTCTTCAGGCATAATATCTCTTGATTGCATCCGAGTTGATTGGCTTCGTGCTAACTCTTCCATCCATTTATGCTAAGATTAGAGCTCCACCAGACAGTGATCTATGGACCACGTAAGGACCTTGCCAGCTTGGTGCAAACTTCCCTTTTGCTTCTTCTTGATGGGGAAAGATTTTATTTAGAACCAACTGCCCCGATGTGAATTGGTGAGGCTTCACTTGTTTGTTAAATGTACTAGCCATCCTGTTCTGGTATAGCTAGCCATGACATACGACATCCATTCTTTTCTCATCAATGAGCATGAGTTGTTCTTTTTTGACACGTATCCACTCTGCATAGTCTAATTTTGGTTCTTGAATGACTCTTAAGGACGGTATTTCAACTTCTACGGGTATCACTGCTTCGGTGTCGTATACCAACTTGTATGGCATTGCCCCAGTAAATGTTCTCATGGTAGTCCGATAACCTAATAAAGAGAAAGGTAATTTCTCGTGCCATTTCTGTGATTGTCCACTATCTTTCACAAAATCCTCTTGATACTCTTATTAGCTGCCTCGACTGCCCCATTCATTTGTGGTTTGTAAGCTGTGGAATTGCGATGGACGATTCTGAACTTCTCGCAGATTTCCCTCACGAGGTCGCTATTGAGGTCGGTGGCATTGTCATTGATGATAGACTCTGGTATCCCAAATCTGCAAACGATGTTGTTCAGTACAAAATCTGCCACTACCTTCTTTGTGACGGCCTTGTAAGTATATGCTTCAACCTATTTGGTAAAATAATCGATTGCTACCAAGATTAATGATGTCCATTTGACGTTGCAGGCTCTATAGGTCCTATCACGTCCATGCCCCAAGTGGCGAAAGGCCAGGGTGAACCCATTACATTTAACTCATTTGGTGGAACCCGAATGAAATCTCCATGAATCTGGCACTAGTGACACTTCTGTACACAGCGGATGATGTCGCTTTCCATAGTCATCCAAAAGTATCCAGATCTCAAAATCTTCTTGGCTAACGTGAAGTCGTTCATGTAGGGTCTGCAGGTCCCTGCATGTATTTCTTCAAGAAATCTGGTTGCTTCGGCGACGTCTACACATCTCAGTAAACCTAAGTCTGGAGTCCTCCTCTACAAGCCTTCCCGTTGAGGAAAAGGTGGTTTGCCAGCCTCTTGAGGGCTCGCTTTTGACCAGTAGTAGCATTTTCTGGGTACTCATGGGTCGCAAGAAACTTCTTGATGTCATGATACCAAGATTTACCATTTGGTTCTTCATTCAAATGGAAGCAATAGGCATGTTGATCCTTGATTTTTATCTCAATAGCGTTCATGTAGTTCTTATCTGGATGTTGAATCATGGATGATAAGGTCACAAGGGCATCGGCGAACTCGTTCTGAATTCTGGGGACGTGTTTGAACTCAGTCTTTTTGAAATTCTTGCACAGCTCCTTCACGCAGTGCATGTACGGCAGTATCTTGACATTTTTGGTTGACCATTCTCCTTGGACTTGGTGGATTAGCAAATCGGAATCTCTTATGACTATAAGTTCTTTGATGTTCATATCGACTGCCATTCTGATTCCAAAGATGCATGCCTCGTATTCAGCCATATTATTCCTATAAGGGAATCTTATCTTTGCCGATGCTGGATATTGTTGTCCAAATTCTGAGATCAGGACTGCCCCAATCGCGACTCCTTTGAAGTTTGCTGCTCCATCGAAAAATATCCTCCACCCCGATTATAATTCTGCAATATCTTCCCCGGCAAATAGTACTTCTTCATCAGGGAAATACGTGGCAAGTGGTTCATAATCCCCATCCATTGGATTTTGGGCAAGGTGGTCGGCTAAAGCTTGTCCTTTGATAGCCTTTTGAGTTATGTACACAATGTCAAAATCGTTGAGGAGAATTTTCCATTTAGGTAGCTTTCCGGTCGGCATTGGCTTCTGAAAAATGTACTTTAGCGGGTCGAGCCAAGATATTAGATGTGTGGTGTATGTTGACATATAAAGCCTTAGCTTCTGAGCAATCCAAGTCAGATAACAACAAGTGTGTTCTATCAAAGTGTACTTGGACTCGCATGGTGTGAACTTCTTGCTTAAGTAGCAGATGGCCTACTCCTTTCTCCCAGTTTCGTCGTGTTGCCCCAACACACAGCCGAAAGTATTGTCCAAGACTAACAAATAGAGCAACAATGGTTTCCCTAGTTCAGGGGAAACCAAAACTGGCGGGTTTGAAAGATACTTTTTGATTATGTCGAAGGCTTTATGGCACTCCTCCGTCCATTTCGTGGCAGCATCCTTCTTTAGCAGCTTAAAAATGGGTTCACACATTACCGTAGACTGGGCTATGAAGTGACTGATGTAATTCAATCTTCCCAAGAAACCAATGACATCTTTCTTGCTCTTTGGTGATGGTAATTCCTGGATTGCTTTCATTTTTGATGGACCCAGTTCTATCCCTTTCCTACTTACAATAAAATCCAATATTTATCCAGCAGGGACTCTGAATGCGCACTTTGCTGGATTCAGCTTCAAATTGTACCTTCGTAGGCATTCAAAAAATTTCTTCAGGTCGTCCAAGTGCTTTGAACTCTTTCGAGATTTTTTGATGACATCATCCACATACACTTCAATCTCCTTATGAATCATGTCGTGAAAAAGGGTTGTCATGGCCCTCATGTAGGTGGAGCCAGCATTCTTGAGACCGAACGGCATAACCGTATAACAGTAGACTCCCCAAGGAGTGGTGAAAGTTGTCTTCTCTGTGTCTTCCTCTTGCATTAGGATTTGATGGTATCCAGCAAAACAATCTACAAACAACTGCAGTTCGTGCTTTGCATAGTTGTCGATGAGGATGTGGATATTTGGCAAGGGAAAATAGTCCTTCGGGCTAGCTTTGTTAAGATCCCGGTAATCCATACAAATTCTAATCTTTTCATCCTTCTTAGGCACCGGGACAATGTTTGCCAACCAGCTTGGATAGTTGGTGACCCTTACCACATTTGCTTCCATCTGTTTGGTCACTTCTTCCTTTATCCTCAGACTTAAATCAGGTTTGAACTTCCTGGGCTTCTGCTTGACCGGCGGTCTGGTAGGGTTAGTGGATAGTCAATGCGAAATAATGTCGGTGCTTAATCTTGGCATATCATCATAGGACCATGCAAACACGTCAACGTACTGTCGGAGGAGCTCAACCATTTTTTCCTTCTGCTCGGTTTGTAGGTGAATGATGATTCTGGTTTCTTTCACGTCATCTTCGCTTCCAAGATTGACTACTTCGGTTTCTTCGAGGTTGGGCTTTTTGTGACTCTCCTCCTTCCCGTCATTTTCTTTTCATTTTTTCTCAGCATTCTGATAAATCTGATGTGGGTATAACATTTTCATCTTTTAGTCATTCGCTTTCAATAGCAACTTACATACAGCATGAGGAAAAGATTAATCCTAAATAGTTCAAGTTACCGGCAAAGATCATTAGATATGAAGGAAAATGAAGTTACTCTCTTGTTCTTTTCTTTCTAATTTCTTTTTCTGAGAACTTTGTGTTTTTCCTTTCAAATGACACACGAGAATGTGCTTTAATGGAAAGCCCAAATATTTTTTGCACAAGAAAACTCCTGAATGTGTTGGAACATTTTATCAATATTTGGCTACTTTTATGAGCTCATTATCTCAGATACTCTGTGTTAAGTATAGACCTGTACCTTTTTACTCACTACCATCATTGCATAAAAAAAGACATACACAAGTTCTTGTTCATTTCCTTTACTCTGACAAAACATAAATAATTTTAAGGACTACAACAGCACAAGTACAAATGGTTCAATCCTCCAATCAAATTGAGGAATCTCTCACGAATGTTTTTTCAAACCCCAGAATACAATATACAGGAAATAAATAACTCAATGGCATATGAAAGTGGAATTTCCCTACTGTCTATATAACAAAGCAAAATTTTCTAAATCACTCGTGTCGGATTTACAAAAATATGATATCGAAAGCCAAAACCAGCTGCAAAATAGCTTGCTTATTCATCAATCTAGGCGGAAGGAATCTCATCCTCTGGCAGAGGTAACTATATCAATAAAACCACAGCCATAGTTGCAGCCGTGATGATCGACCAGCCATAACCACCACCAAAAAACGAAATAGCTGCTTTACACGAAAAAGAGAAAAAAATGGAATTGACATTAAATTTGGGATCATTAGTTAACTTGCAGTCTTGCATGTTGAAATAAAGATTACTCATATATAACCGTAGACAGGACATTTCAGTGTATTTTGTACTAGAAAACACAAGAATATTAGTGTTTCCATCTTAGTTCTGGTAAAAAGAAAGGGCAAGTAAATGGCCACATTCACAAAATTACTCTTACCTATACTTTTGCTGTTATCAGGCAAACTAGGAGGCGGAGAAGATGACTTGTTGCCCATTATATCAATCCCAAGCTGAGAACAATCCATTCCAAGAGCACCTATTACATGCATCAGATGGTTGTCACTCAGTCATAACTATCTGGCTACATTTCTATATCATTTACTGTTACATCATTAGGACACTGTTTTGATTAGTATCTGAGTGTTAGAAGTGGTTTCATAAGGCATAGTTCTTACATTCTTTGAAGCAAGGGAAAGCAGTGAGATTGAGTAGATTGTAGTAACCCTCTTGGCATTCACAAGAATAGGTCACGGGAGAGGTCTTGTTGCACATGCCGCCTCCACATTCAGCCCAATGGCAAGCTAGAAGATCACAAAGGAGGAAATATAACATTAATAAGATAATATTTTATTAACTATTTGATTACAAAAGTATGGCATAATATCATCAATAATGAATTGCTATTACGTTCAAAGATTGATGTATTAGTTCGTTTATCTGGTGCTGGGGCGGGAGCGTCCTCTCCACACGAGAAGTTTGTAGTACCTGGTGAAAGAAAGCATCGGTGTCAAGAAAATGACTACGTATCTTTAAATAAATAGCTAAAATGAATGAAACAGAAAAAAAACATGATCATTTATTTGGGCTGCCATTTCAATCAAGCTATGATTTTTAAATCAGACTAGTCTCAAATGAAAATGATACTTTGATTATAAGACCATTACTTGCTAGAATTGTTTTTTTGTGTGGAACATGTTAATTTGGTATTAGCTTCGGAAGGGAATGGCATTATGAGGCAGCTTTCTGAATCAACCAATTTTGTTAGGCTAAGCAGATTTGTGTGATCCAAATCAATCACAAGTCAAAGAGGATGAAAAATCAAGATAGACATTTACTAATAGATTATTATTCTGTGTCCCTTTTGATAAAACGTGTAAAAACTTCCACTATCACAGAAGTCCAACTCTTACCTTGAAAAACAAATACTTCAGTGATAACATAAGAATAACAACAACAACAACAACAATCCAGCATAATCCTACTAGTGGGGTCTGGGGAGGGTAGTGTGTACGCAGACCTTACCCCTACCATGAGGTAGAGAGGCTGTTTCCAATAGAAACTCGGCATCTTTCCCTCCAAGAATTCCCCACCTTGCTCTTGGGGTGACTCGAACTCACAACCTCTTGGTTTGAAGTGGAGGTTGCTTACCATCAGAACAACCCCTTTTGTCAAACATGAGAATAACAGAAAACCAAAAAAAAAAAAAAAAAAAAAAAAAAAAAAAAAAAAAAAAAAAAAAAAAAGAAACTGTTTCATCTACCAACATATCTCAAATTTCCATTAGAATTTATTTTTCTTTTTGGATTTTCTCTTATAATGGATATATTAAAAACTGTAACTTCTAATCAGCAGGGATTCATATTAGGACCAGTTTTTAACAATCGAGGTAAAATTTTGATATCAGACATCTTCGTTCACAATCACTCTTCAAACCTGCTTATATATATTTCTGCATTAGCTACTACAAATATTAATCAAACACTAGACAGTTCCTTAAAACAGAGAACGAAAAAACAAATGTCAAATTTCACAAATGTTCATATAACTATTAAATTAATACCAAAAATGAATCCTTCCCCTACAAAAAACTTAGTTTGGAATGCATGAGATTCTGAAAAAAAAATAAAAAAGGTATAATTAGATAGCACTTGAAATAAAAATGCTATAAATTTGAATGAAAATCTTGAAAATAAAAAATAAAAGATAGAAGTGTATATAGTATTTTGAAGGATTCACTTTTAATATTATTTTTATTTTAATTTATATATATGTGTATTAGGGCGGGCGGGTCGGGTCGGGTTGGGTCATTCCTATTGTAATTGAATTATTATTTATTAACAGAAAATAAAAAATAAAAATTGGAATAAGAAATTTATATTGAAAAGTTGTATTTTTCGGTCAGTGTAATTTTTGATTGGCGAAAAAAAATTATAATTATATAATCATTTGTGAAATTTACCAAAAAAAAAAAGATGGCGAAAGTATTCTAGAATCAGAGTGTAAGTATGACCAAATAAGTTCAAAAATGATAATCAGAACATTCGTAAACAAAAGGGGAACACCAAAAGCAGAAGAAAATTCCTGTATTCATTTGAAGAGACTATAAAAGAACAAAGAGAAAAATATCCAAAAGAGGAAACATCAGAGATGATTACGCTAAGAAATTTGACCTATATCAGTGTATTTTTAAACTATCAGTGTATATTTAACATGTTACACCAGGCCATATACCTTATTATTAAGGAAACTAATTCACTCTTATCACAAGCCATTACTTATAATTATCTTTTATACAACCTTTAGTCTAAAAGAATCTTTAAATTATCAGTGTATAAAAGTTGAACGGGGACTTACAGTTGGGAATAACACAAGGAAGAAACTTGAAAAAGTTATCGTTTTTGGAACGAGTTTGCGTCCAGCCAGGATCACATTCACATGCGAAACCAAAAGTACCATTCGAAGAAGCTTTGCAAGTTCCTTTTCCACAACTCACTTCTTTACACACATTTTCTGTCCCAAACAAAAAGAAACTCAAAACATAAGTAAAATAACCATCACGATTGAATCTTTTCCGAGACCCAAATCAAAGAATCAAACAGAAACGCAAATTAAGAACACCCCACTTGATAAAAATTAAAACTTTCACCAATTATTGGGGTCAATATAAGTTAATGAAATTCACAAAAAAGGTACAGAGATTATGAGTTACCAAAGATAGGGGAGAAGATAGGAGGCAGAGCATTGTTAGCAGTGGACCATGGTAGCAGAATAAAAATTAGAGAGAAAATTGCAAAGATATGAATTGAAGCCATAGCTGATCAAGAATGAGTTGGAGGGAAAAAAACTGAAGCAGAGGAAAACAAGAAGAATTTTGATGGGTTTACTGAGATATTTTGGGGAGTATTAAATGAGAAATGAAAACGGGTGAAGCTGGACGGTCTTACTTTTTTTTTTTCCTTTTTCAAATGGAAGGTTCTGAAGACGTAGGAAGTTGGAAAAATAATAACGTGGTCATGTGTGGAATGCTACGAGGGATGACTGAGGAGTTAAGGCTTTAATCAATATTGGGGAAAACTGAGTCGTTGGCAGTTGGGATTATGGGTATGTTTTACTTCTTTTAATTTTAATTAATTAATAATAGTAGTTTCTCTGTTTCTCCCATCCCATTGAAGAGGCGGCTATAATTTCCATACTCCAATACCCAAATGCTTCTTGGACTTGGTAGCTTACGGTACTACAGTCCAAATTAGAAGGGGACATGCTCTCTCTCTCTCAAAGACAAAGTCCTCTCTTATTTCGTCTTTCTTTTTCTTTTGTTTTAAAATTTTTGAGTGGGAGTGGAATAATAAAGACCTCTCCGCAGTTTTTAATGTTTTAAAAGGCGTTTTCGGGGCGAGACGCACCAAAATGCCACAGGGCGATGGTGTGAGGCGAAAGTCTCAAGAGGCGTACGCCCAACAATTCGGGGTGTACGTCCGGGCGTTCGGGGCGAGTTTTTTTAGTGAGGCGTAAGCCCTAAAGTTTTTTCAAATTAAAACAAAATTTGTTGAATAAGTCCTTTATATAATACCCAAATTTTCAAAATTTAGCTTAGTAATTACTCAAAAGTTTTAAAAAAGAACTAAAATGTATTAAATTTAAAAGTCAAGACCTTTTTTATTGATCGAAGCCCCAATTCATGGTTTTTTCCAATTTTTTATCTTGCCCGCTAATCTACTAATATCTCTCAAAAGCAGCGAATATTCAATTTTTTTTACAAATACAAAGAGAACTTCATTCTCCTTCATAGTAGCAAGTTCAAAGTTCAAATTGAAGGTTAGTCATCTTTTTTGTTCCTCCATGTAGAAAACTTTATTCTTTTCGACTCAAGTTACTTGAGCTTCTAAGTAGCGTATAATAGATTGTTTTGACTAGTTTTTATGGTGATGAAGCACATCTATATCTATATCTATATATATATAGTTTTCTTCATTTTTATGCAATTTTACCTGTTTATAAATATGTTTTGTAATTATATTATTTTATAAAATATTAAAAATTAATACATATGAGGCTTACGCTCCGTGCCTCGGGGCTTACGCCTCGCTGAGGTATATGTAAAACGCATCGTCTTATGCCCACGCTTTTTAAAATACTGCCTCTGAGTAGAGTTGCAACTATTGAATTACTGATATAATCTCAAATTTATTTTATTGGAGAATTCTCTCTCTAATTGAGTAACAAAGATAGCCTCAATTAGGTTCTTTTTTTGTTTTCTTTTTAAATATGATAAGTAGAAGAGACACAATTACACATCAGTGACTAAAGACCATTCCTTTGAACGTGTGATTTTTGTTTACCCGAAAAACGGATGGAGTTGAATTAGTACGTAGTTCTAAGGATATGTGGTGCAACTTAATACAAATTGTAAGGATAAATAGAAATAAATATGGATTGAAAAGAATACAAAATAGATAAGGTTGTAAAGAAGATGAATCTTAGGACTCAACAAGTGAAATTAATTTAAGAAGCCTGAAAGGACGATTCTTTATTATGGGAGAATATAGTATTTTTATTACAATGTAAGCCTGAAAAACTTTTCGTTACAGAAATGATAACCATGCCCTTTATAGTAGAGGGATCTTGCTTTAAACATAATTAAAAAAAATCTCAGTAGGAGACCCACGATAAATCAGCTTTTCCACAATTTCTGCAAAGATTCTCTCTAGTGGAATTGCAACGGCTTTTGTCTGCGAGCTCGATCTTGACTCGAGCTCTCGATCTTGGTTTGAGCTCGATTCTAACTCGAGCTCTCGATCTTGGCTCGAGCTCGATTCTGACTCGAGTTTTCGAATTGATTCGGGGTCAATGTTGGTCGGTCTCTGGATCATAAGCTTGATAGCTTTACTTTGCATCATAGTTCAATTTGGATCCGAGCTTGACAATGATATCGAACTCGACATTAATCAGCCCCATGGATTCGAAGCTTGATTGTACCATCTTCGGAACCCATCTCGAGATCTCACTTCGATCGATTATCTTTCGAACTCGATCAAAGGCCGAAATCTATTTCGACCGTATACAGATAGTTCCTTCGTTTCTCAGGAAGAATGTGGTGAGAAACGATATGATTTTTCAACAGCTCGATCGGATTATAAGCTGATGTATTCATCGGGCTTGATCATGACGCACGTGATATTTATCCCGTATATTTAGTCTTTCAAGGCATTTAATGCATGTCAGACGGTGGCCGGCCACCGCTGATACTGAACCGCCATTGCTCAAACCTATAAATAACCCTTTCTTTTATCATTTACCATTTTTACCTCTTCAATCTTCCAAATTTTTCAAGTCCCTTTTCGTATTCTCTGGCTTACCCGCAAATCTGTGATTTCTCTTTGCAAAAAGCCTCCCTTTAATTTTACCAAATCTTTGTCACTTTCTTCTACTCCTCACCTTTGAATTCGAAAATGGCGAAAACGTCACAAACCATTCCTCAAAAAGAGAAGGCTTCATCTTCACAGTGTGCCTCCGATGAGACACCGGCAGAACCACGGTCTAAGGAGTGCATTCCCGGGACATGTGTTCTTACTTCTGATTTTAAGGTCGATAAAGGCTCATCGGTCCCTGGCCGATGTAAGCCAGTATCGAGGTACATGTATTCGATAACCGAGAAGCACCTCAAACAATTAAAGAAAGATTACAATTGGGATAAAAAAGAAATAATAATTCCTACTTCTGACGAAGATATCACCACTTACGTGAAAGGGTTTTTGAATGTGTATACTTACCCTTTCACGTTAGGTCCCCTCGATTCCGTTATATTGATTTCTGTCATCAATACAAAATAACCCTAGGCCAGGTCCATCCTTCGTTTTGGCGGATCGTTATCTTGATCTGATACTTTGTGAACAAAATCGAGGGGATGTCATTCACCCTCGACCATCATATCTGATTGTACCGTCCTTGATGTTTTTGAGGAGGGTTAATAAAACTTCATTGTGAAACGAAGACAGGGATAATAAAACTTTCTCGAGCATTGACGAGGACAGGGATCGGGGCTGGATGGGCAGGTTCATTCGAGTAAGGACTTCGGACCTGATTCCGACCAAAAAGATGTCATTTCCCGAGGAGTGGAATATGAAATGTAATTGTGATCCTACTGTTACTTCCTTCTATTTTGCTCTTTCATTTCTTTTCTCATCGATACTCTTCTTTTTGTGATGCAGCGGTTCTGTAGATGCCCGGAGCAATTCCCGATCTCAAGAACTGGGTACGAGCTCCCGTTTCGACCTCCACATACGCCGAGCGCTCATGGCATTATTTGTCAAAGGGTCGGTAGGAGGCCAAAAATAAAGGTAAGCCCCTTTCTCCTACTCTTTGATAATTCAAACGAGATGCATTCCAAATATTTTAATAAAATTTTCCATATGCAGGTTTGGGCAAAGATGCTGTTTTGAGGCCCTTGTCCATCGAGGAAGAAACTTTGGCCTCTGTCCCAAAGCCGGTGAAGGAAAATAAAAGGAAAAGAGCTTTCGTTCCCGAAGATCCAAAACCGAAGAAGAGGACGGCTCGTAAGCCGAACAAGAATATTATTCCTTTGACCGTAGAATCAGTTCTGCGTCTAAGGGATAAAGATGATGAAGAAGAAAATGATGGGTCCGCACTGGCGGCCCGAACGAAGAGAACAACTGATGCCCCATCGGCAGCAGGATCGATGATGCTTCATGAGGTTCCGCCTCGAGCTGAGGGTATACTGGAGAAAGATTCGGGCGGAGTCCCTGAGTTGTCGGAGGTCGAAGACGCATCCTATCGGAGCCAACGTAGGGGGATATGTCTGAAGGGGTCCCTATTGAATCCCTTCGAACCGAAGAGAATGTTCCAAGTGATTCATTTGGGGCAGCAACAATCGAAGACTCGCCCACCTTCCCCGCTTTTTCTGCAGGGGTGATTCGGGAAGCCCAAGCTTTGGGAGCCCTCGATCTAGACAGGCCTCATGATGGAGAGGATCCTTTTCGTGACCTATTTACCGGTATCGAGGACGTTACTGGTACTAGTGATGAATTAGATCTTTTTCACGGGGTGCATCAGGCTTTGAATCAGGTAAGCCTTAAAATTATTTTGTTGGTACTACCTTCATGTTTACTTTTCTTTTCTAACTTCATTTCTTGTTTCTTTGCAGGCAGCGGCAATTTATCGAGAAGCACGTTCTTGGTCCCAAAACGAGCTGCGTCGATACGAGGCCGACCTTCAACGGGTTACTGAGGAGAGGAACTCCCTAAAACCTCTTTTAGGGCAAAGGGAAGAGGAAATAAAAGACCTCAGAGCTGAGTTGGCCAAGGCTTACCGAGATCAGACCGATCTGTCTGAGCAGGTAATGATACTTTTAAAAGCCTATGGGCTTGATACCGGAATGATGGCTAATATTTTGGTCTCACAGTTGCAGCAAAAAATTTAGATGATCGGGAAGCTTCGTGAGGAGGTCGATGTGATAAAAGCGGAGTCTTTGCAGTGGAAAGAAGGTATGGACCGATTTGCTGCAGAGAAAGAAACTGCTCGAGCCAAGTTATCATCAGCCAAAACCCAACTTCAAAGAATGAAGGAAAAAGGCCTGGTCCAAGCGAGAAGAATAGAGGAGCTCGAGGCTCGGGTCTCACTCGACTACTAAGCCTACGAGCTACTTTTATTTCGATTTCATGCCAACCCTCGTAAATGAAGTCGAAAAAGAACTCCTGTTGAAATCGGGTACGTCATTGGGGGTATGGACCCTTTTACGGACGGGGCTTCGAACGTGAAGGGGTATGGGCTCGGCATAGTTTTAAAACCACCCACGGGTAATATTATTAGGAAATCTATCAAAACTGCTAGGTTGACTAACAACGAGGCCGAGTATGAGGCCATGATTGCAGGTTTCGAGCTAGCTAAAAGCTTGGGAGCATAAGTCATTGAAGCCAAGTGTGACTCTTTGCTGGTGGTAAATCAAGTAAACAAAACATTCAAAGTTCGAGAAGATAGAATGTAAAGGTATTTGGACAAACTACATGTCACTTTGCACTATTTTAAACAATGGACTTTACAGCATGTTCCACGAGAGCAAAACA
>AWOL01S0047293.1:0-17162 GCA_000715115.1 Nicotiana otophora
CGAGCTACAGCTAGTTGGGCAATCATGCATTTACCACCGTGCTACGGCCTGTCGGGCAGATACCACTAATCAGTTGGGCAGTCATGTTGCAACATTGATAATAGTTCCAAAGAGAGGCATTAAATATATAAGTATAATTAGTATGCATATATGATGGAACTTTGGAGGTTCAAGTTGATTCTTATATATCTCTCATTGATTTTGACTTATTGTTATGTTTCAATTCCACCTTACATACTTGGTACATTATTCATACTAACGTCCTATTTGTTGTGCATGCTGCATTCATGCTTGTAGGTGTAGGTAATCAGTTTGACAAGCCCTTATAATGGACAAGGTTAACATTCAGCGAAGGATCATCTAGACTCCACTTTATTCGGAGTGCAGCCGAGTCGATAAGTCATCATGTTAGAGTTGTTACAGACTTATGGGTAGGATGGGGTCCTGTCCCATTTGATGTCGAATATTCTTAGAGGTTTTGTAGCTACAATTTCATTATGTACAGTATGTGGGAGGCCTTGACGACCTGTGTGTATTCATGTTTTAAGTACAATGGTTCGCTGATACAATATTTGCCCACTTATAGTTATACATTATGAGTTGTGGGCATATTGGCCCATGAGAGTTATAAAAAGAATGAGTTCAGCCAACTCAACCTATGTATGTTCTATATTTTGTCGAACGATCATGAGTTACAGAGTGGTTCGCTCAGGCCAGTACGACACTGGGTGCTAGCCACGCCCCCCATGTTTGGAGCGTGATAGTAGTTATCTTGATATCCCCATTCATGTATATACACATGTTGGTACCTATATTGTAGTAGATCGTGTATACCATTTTTGTGTGGTCACCACTAGGGATTATGAGACTAATGTTGATTTTATGTTGCTTATTATGGTGGACGTTGATGTGATTTTGGGTATGGATTGATTATTTTCGTACCATACTATTCTTTATTGTCACGCTAGAATCGTGACGTTAGGTATGTTTGGGTTGCCAAGGTTATAATGGATGGGTTCTCTTGGTCATACTCCTAGCAGAGTAATTTCATTTCTGAAGGTGCAACGAATTGTTGAGAAGGTATGTTTAGCGTATCGAGCTTTTTTAGAGATGTTAGTGCTGATACTCCTACTGTTGAGTCTGTTCCAGTAGTGGGGGAGTTTCCGAATATATTTCCTACTGACCTACTAAACATACCACCCGATAGGGATATTGATTTTGGTATTGATTTGGTGTCGGGCACTTAGCCCATATTTATTCCACTGAATCACCTGGCTCCAGCTGAGTTGATATAATTAAAGGAAAGATTGCAAGAGTTGTTGGATAAGGGGTTTATCAAGCCTAGTGTATCACCTTGGGGTGCAGCAATGTTGTTTTTGAAGAAGAGGGATGGTCCTATGAGGATGTGTATTGACTATAGAAAGTTGAACAAGGTGAATGTCAAGAACAAATATCTATTGCCTAGAATTGATAATTTATTTGATCAGCTTCAGCGTGCCAAGGTGTTCTCAAAGATTGACTTGAGGTCGAGTTATCATCGGTTGAAGATTAGGGTTTTAAACATACCTAAGACGGCCTTCAAGAGTCGTTATGGGCATTATGAGTTTTGGTGATGTCTTTTGGTTTGACTAATGCCCCAACAACTTTCATGTATTAGATAAACACTGTGTTCATGCCTTGTTTGGATTCTTTTGTCATTGTGTTCATTGATGATATCTTGGTATATTCCCATAGCACTGAGGAGAATGAACAATATTTGAGGATTGTGCTCTAGATTCTGAGAGATAAGAGGTTATATGCTAAGTCTCCAAGTGTGAGTTTTGATTAGGACTCGGTGCCATTCTTGAGCCACGTGGTGTCTAGTGATAGGATCAAGATGGATCCGAAGAATATTGAGGCAGTTTAGAGTTGGCCCAAACCTTCTACCGCTAATGAGAGAAAAAGGTTCTTAGGTTTGGCTGGTTATTATCGTTGCTCTGTGGATGTGTTTTCATCTATTGCAACTTCATTGACCTAGTTGACCCAGAAGGATGCTTTATTCAAATGGTCTAACGAGCGAGAGGAGAGATTTTAGAAGCTCAAGAGTGCTTTGACTACGGCTCCAGTTTTGGTATTGCCTTCAGGATCGAGGATGTATACTGTTTATTATGATGCTTCGCATCTTGGGCTTGGTTGTGTTTTGATGTAGGACAATATTGTGATTGCCTACGTATCATGCCAATTGAAGCCTCATGAGAAGAACTACCTGGTACATTTAGAGTTAACAACTATTGTGCATGCGCTCAAGATTTGGAGGCATTACTTGTATGGCATGTCCTTTGAGGTTTACACGGATCATCAGAGTCTTCAACATTTGTTCAAGCAAAAGGATTTAAATTTGAGGCAATGGAGATTGTTGGCGTTATTGAAGGATTATAATTTCACTATCTTGTATCATTAGGAGAAAGCTATCATAGTAGCAGATGCTTTGAGTTGAAAGGCAGAGAGTATAGGGAGTTTGGAATTTATTCCAGCTGTAGAGAGTCCTTTAGCTATGGATGTTCAGGCTTTGACCAATAGATTCTTAAGATTAGATATTTCTGAGCCTACCAGAGTTCTCACTGGTGTTGTTGTGCACTCGTCCTTGTTTGAGCAGATTAAAGCTTGTCAGTATGATGATCCCCATTTGCTTGTCCATAAGGAAACGATGTTGCGAGGTGGTGCTAAGGAGGTGGCTATTGGTGATGACAGGGTATTGAGTCGTCAAGGTCAGATCTGTGTTCCTAATATGGATGGTTTGAGGGATTTGATTCTTGAAGAGGCTCACAGTTCACGATATTCTATTCACCCTGGTGCTACAAAGATGTATTGTGACTTGAAGAATCATTTTGGTGGAGAAGGATGTAGAAGAACATTGTTGGAATTATGTCGCGGTGTCTGAATTGTCAGCAGGTCAAGTATGAGCACTAGTAGACGGGTGGTTTGCTATAAAGGTTAGATATACTGGAGTGGAAGTGGGAGCGTATCACCATGGATTTTGTAGCAGGGTTGTCACCGACTTTGAGGAGATTTTACGTTTTGGTCAATTGGACAGACTGACCAAGTCTGCACATTTTATTCCAGTCATGACTTCTTACACTTCTGAGCAGTTGGCTAAGATCTACACCAGAGAGATTGTCCGTTTGGATGGTCTGCCTATATCTATCAACTTGGATCGAGGCACCGGTTTACATCACACTATTAGAGAGTTGTTCAACATGAGTTGGGCATGCAGGTGGATTTGAGTGCTACATTTCACCCTCAGACGGATGGGTAGTCCGAGCGGACCATTCATATCTTGGAGGATATGTTGAGGGCATGTGTTATTAATTTCGGAGGCCAATGGGATTAGTTTTTACCATTAGCAGAGCTTGCATACAACAATAACTACCAGTCAAGTATCCAGATGGCTCCATATGCGGCATTATATGGGAGGCGGTGTCATTGTCCGTTTGGGTGGTTTGAACCAAGTGAGGCTAGGTTATTGGGTATTGATTTGATTAGTGATGCTTTGGAGAAGGTGAAGTTGATTCAGGAGTGATTGTGTAGTGCGCAGTCTTGGTAGAAGAGTTATACTAATATAAAGGTTCATGATGTGGCTTTCATGGAGGGTGGGATGGTTCTTTTTAGAGTTTTTCTTCCGAAGGTGTGATGTGATTTGGAAAGAAGGACGAGTTGAGCCCTTGGTATATTGGTCCATTTGAGGTGTTAGAGAGAGCGGGTGAAAGGGTGTACAGGCTTACTTTGCCACCTAACTTATCGGGAGTTCATCCGGTGTTTCATGTATCTATGCTTCGGATGTTTCATGAAGACCAGTCGCATGTGTTAGATTTCATTTTAGTACAGTTGGATGAAAAATTGGCTTATCAAGAAGAACTAGTGGCCATTTTGGATAGGCAGGTTTGGAAGTTGAAGTCTAAAGATATTGCATCAATGAAGGTTAAGTAGAGAGGTCAACCAATCGAGGAGATGAATTGGGAGAACGAGCATGATATGCGAAGTAGATATCCTTGTCTTTTTGACATTCTAGGTATGACTCTAAACCCGCCAAAGGACGAACATTTTTTAAAAGAGGGAGAATATAATGACCCGGCAACTCGTTTGGTGTATTTGAGCCCTATTTCCCCTATTTGATGCTCCTTGTATGCGGTTTGTTGTTTTGCGATTGGTGAGGATGGTTGGTTTGGCTTCAGAAAGGTTGAGAGTGAATTGATACACTTAGTCTATTTTGGAAGCTTAAGTTGTAAAAGCTGACCAACGTTTGATTTTTTAGTAGATAATCTCGGAATGGTAATTTGATGGTCCAACAGGTTTATGGTAATTTCGGACTTAGGCATATGTTCGAATTTGGATTTGAAGGTTCCTAGAAGGCTTTGGCTCTATAGGTCGAAAGTTTACAATTTGAAGGTTTCAAGCGCTAATAGGTTTGACCGGGAGTTGACTTTGATGTTATAGGGGTCCGAGATGTCTTCAGAGACTTTAAATAGATTCATTTAGTGGTTTGGAACTTGTGTGTGAAGTTTGGTTGGAATCCGAAAGTGATCGGCTTAACTAGTTTTAGAGACTAGGTGCCATCATGACCCCTATGGTGGGCTTCGGGTCGTGACACATAATACTGCCGAGGCGAACGACCCGATCCCATAAAAATAGTTGAACTTTCAACGGTCACTAGCCAAACTCGCGGAAATACATCCAAGTCAAGGAATCACGAAAACTACTGATCACACGAGCACAACAGAAGGATATGACGGCAAGAGAAAGAATAATCATACTGCTAATCAAGTATTACGCCAACACTTAAAGTAACAAGGCTTGGTGATCTACGTAAATTCTAGTCTCAAACTCAGTTATGAATTTCAAGTAACTAAACAGGAAAGATTAATTCAAGTAGTAAAGTGAAGGCATGATGTAATTCTAAGTTTACCTGGACATAATCAAGAATCTAGCTCACGCATGGACACTTGCGAGCTCGTAAGTTCGTAGCTCCCACAACGTGTTGCGCATAAAAAATAAATTACCTACGAGGATAATTTCTCTCTTGCAAGATTAGGCAAGAGACTTACCTTACTGTCAAATCCAATACTCAGCTCAAACACTTCACTAACACCTCAAATCGATGCCGAGCAACTTGACACTAGCCAAAGAAACATTCAAACCGATCAAAATATACTTAAGAACTCATAATTTAACTATTAGAATCAATTCTCAACCCCACTTGAAAAGTCAACGAAAGTTAACCCTGAGCCTATGCGCCTGATTCCAGAAATTTCAAAGATATATATTACCCATAGAATCATGAACTCAAATATATTTATTTCAAAATTCATGCCCAAATTCGTGGTCAGATTTCATTTTTACCAATTCTAGGTTTTCCAACCAAAACCCCATAATTCTATAAATATCTTTGTTAAAATCTATATATAATCTATGTATTTTGCTTACATTAAGCAGGAATCACTTACCTAGTGATGCTTTATAAAAATGGCTCTTCAAGAAGCCCTCAAATAACCCAATCCAAGAGAGATGTGATAAAATGAGCCCAAGTCTCGAAATAAATCTTCTGCCCAGGCCTCCTTCATCGCAAACGTGGAAGTACCCTCGTGATTGTGCAGTCCACACTGCCCCTATTCAGGCCTTCCTCTTCGCATTCGCAAACTCCCAGTCATGTTCGTGAAGACCACTGTTGCCAACCCTTCGCGTTCACGGGCCCATTGCCGAGTTCGCGAAGGCCAAAGCATGCCAGCTTCGTCCCTTCCTCTTCCTTCTTCGTGTTCGCGTAGGCTTCTTCGCATTCGGGAAGAGGATCCAGGTCCTCCATCGCATTCTTGGGACTTTATTCCTTTTTGCGAAGAGCAACATCAGCCCCTCGAAAATTCATTCTATGCGATCGCAAAGCACACCAGTACCGGCAAAAGTTGCCAACTTTGAACATGCTTTGGGTGATCCGAAACTCACTCGAGCTACCCGGGACCCCGTCCAATCATACCAAAGTCCAAAAACATAACCTGAACCCACTTGAGCCCTCAAAACACATAAAATAATATCACAATCAAGAATCGCTCCCCAAATCAAATTAATCAATCTTCCAAGCTTCTATCATCTATCTATTAACTTTGAACACTATGAATCATATTTAGACAACTCAGAATGGAACCAATTTTCACACACAAGTTCGATATGACAATACCAACGTATCCCTAGGCTCGGAATACTGAACGGGGCCTGATATCACCAAAGTTTGCTCCAAGTCAAACTTAGAAAAGCATAAAACCTTCAAAGTGTCAATGTCTAACAATAAGCGTTGAATCACTCCCGGATCGTCTGTAACTCGATGCGAACATACGCCCAAGTCCAAAATCACATTTCAAACCTATTGGAACCCTCGAATCTTGATTTTGAGGTCGTTTACTTAGAGTGTTGACTTAAGTCAAACGTGGTCATCTTAGGCCACCACTTTGGAACTGAGTGTTTCGAATTCAGCCCGAGCACTTCCAAAACTAAACCAAACATCCCAGAAAGTCATAAAACAGGAAAAGCAGATACAAGAAGTCATAAATAGGGGAACATGATTCTAAAAAGCAAAAAAATTGATTGGGTCATTAGATTATCCACCTCTTAAACAAATATTTGTCCTCCAATGGATTTATAATCACACATGAAGTGCTGATTAAGTGAGGATATCTGCTCTATATTTCCTCCTCGGTCTCCCAAGTCACCTCCTCGACTATCTGACCTCTCCATTAAACGTTCACAGCTAAAATCTCCTTAGACCACATCTTGAAAACTTGCCTATCAACAATGGAAACTACCTCCTCCTCGTAACTCAAGACCCCATCTATATGAACTGTTCTATAATCCAATACATGGGACCTGTTGGCATGGTATCTCCAGAGCATATACACGTGAAATTCTAGATGAACTCTTCAGGGGCTAAGAGGCAAAGCAAGCATGTATGCAACCTCACCAACTCGCTCCAAAACCTCGAATAGACAGATGAACCTTGGACTCAACTTGCCTATCATCCTGAATCTCATGATACCATTTATTGGCAATACTTTCAAAAGTACCTTCTCACCGACCATAGATGGAAAATCACGTGCTTTCTGATCCGCGTAACTCTTCTACTTGGATGGTGCCACGTGAAGCCGCTCCTGAATTAACTTTACCTTATCCAAGGCATTCTTTACCAAATCAGTACCAAACAACCTAGCCTCGCCGGGCTCAAACAAACTGATAGGGGAACTACATCGTCGTCAATACAAGGCCTCAAATAGAGACATCTCGATGTTGGACCGGTTGCTGTTGTTATAAGAAAACTCGGCCAACGGTAAGAATCAGTCCCACTTCCCTCCGAAGTCAACCACACAAGCCATAAGTATATCCTCCAAAATATGAATTGTCCGCTCTGACTTCTCGTCGATCTGCGGATGAAAGGCATTACAGAGCTCTACCCAGGTACCCAGCTTACTCCGTACAACTTTCCAGACATGCAAAGTGAACTGAGTGCCTCTATTTCCTGAATATAAATTTGGGCCAACCTCTCTGAAATATTTGTAATCATCACCGAAATAAAGTGTGTAGACTTGGTCAGTCTATCGACAATGACACAAATAACATCAAATTTCCTCAACATTCGCGACAAACCAACCACAAAATCCATAGTGTTGCGCTCCCATTTCCACTCAGGTATAACCATCTGCTGAAGTAAACCACCTGGCCTCTAGTGCTCATACATAACCTGATGGAAATTCAGACATCTCGACGCATACTCAATTATGACCTTCTTCATCTGCCGCCACCAGTAATGCTGCCTTAGATCACGATACATCTTTGTGGCACCTAGATGAATCAATTAACATGAATTGTGTGCCTTCTACTCCCTCAGGCCATCAACATTAGGAACACATAAGTGACCCTGGAGTTATAGAACACCATCATAACCAATCTTCACCTCCTTGGCATCACCCCGTAGTATCATCTCTCTATGAACCAGAAGTGCGGATCATTTTACTGACAAGCCTTAATTTGCTAGAATAAGGAAGATTGGGCCACAACACATACAAAACTCGACTGGTCTCTGAAATATCCAGCCTCACAAGTTAGTTAGCTAAGGATTGAATGCCCAAAGACAATGACCTCTTCTCTGCTGGAATGAATGCCAAACTGCCCATACTCTCGGCCTTTCTGCTCAGGCATCTGCGACCATATTCGCCTTTCCCCGATGATAAAGAATGGTGATATCATAGTCCTTCGGTAACTCATGCCACCAACCTTGCCTCAGATTATGATCATTCTGCTTAAATAGATGTTATAAGATATGATGATCGGTGTAAACCTCACACGACACTCCATAAAGATAATGCCTTTAAATCTTAAGAGCATGAACTATCATAGCCAACTATAAATCATGCACAGGGTAATTCTTTTCACGGAGCTTCAACTAACGAGAATCATACACAATAACTCGCCCTTCTTGCATCAATACATAACCCAACCTAACATGTGAAGCATCAGAATATACAGTGTACATCCCCAAACCAAAAGGTAGAACCAATACTGGCGCGGTCTTGAGCTTCTAAAAGCTCATCTCACAATTGTCGGACCACCTGAACTGGATGACCTTCTGAGTCAATCTAATTAGAGGAGCCACAATAGACGAGAAGTCCTCCACAAACCGATGAAAATACCCTCTAGCCTTAAGAAACTCCTGATCTCAATTGTTGTGGTAGGTCGAGGCCAACTCTGAACTGCCTCGATGTCTTGGGATCCACCTTAATACCCTCACTTGATACAACATGCCCCATGAAAGTTACAGAATTAAACCAGTCGCGTTCGCAAAGACCACTGCGTTCGCGGATCCACAACCACGTTCGTGAAGGCTAAAGCATTCCAGTCCCTTCCCTTCCTCTTCCTTCTTTGAATTCACATAGGCTCCTTTGTGTTCACGAAGATACGCCAGGTCCTCCATCGTGTTCGTGGGACCTTGTTCATGTTCATGAAGAGAAACAACTACCCCTCCAAAACTTCTTATTCGCGATCGCGGGACCTTCTTTGCGATTTCAAAGTACACCACCACGAGCAAAATCTGACAAATTTTGAACATGTTTTGGATAGTCCGAAACTCTTCCGAGCCACCCGTGACCCAGTCCAACCATACCAACAAGTTCAAAAATATAACTCGGACCCACTCGAGGCCTCCAAACATATACAATAACATCGCAACCAAGAATCGCAGCCCATATAAAATCGCGACCAAGAATCGCGACCGGCGCTCAACCGAGTGAACCCGACCGAGCAAGCCTATTAGATTTCCTTCTACCCAAACTCAGTCATGAATAAAGAGAATACATATTTTCTTTAATCAAACAATAAAGTGATCATGTCTGCTATACCAATTTCTTACCATTAGTTACTTCATTTTAGAGTCTCAAATTTCACATACATTTTCATGGTCTAAAGTGAAACAAGTAATTCAAACACAACATAATATTGTTTGACTTCCCCAGCGCCAATATACGACCCACACTATATCTATGAAGCCTCTAATAGATACATGAGAGTATTATGATAATGCCGGCAACAAGTTGCCGGCTATACCTCAAACACAATACACAAGGAACAAAAAATACATGACCCTGAAATGAAGTGGGGCTCACCAAGTCTGCTGGGAAGAGAGTGTACCACTATCACTAATCAGTGTCTCCTGCTGTGGAACCACCTATATCCATTGAAGATGCAGCGCCCCCGACAAAAGTGACGTTAGTACATATAGAATAGTACTAGTATGAATGACAAAACACCCTCTCAATAGAATGATAAATAATACGAGCAAGTACAATCATAATATCAGTGAAGCCTCAAACAACATCAAACCTCAAATTAGGATCAAGACAATGTTCAAATAAATTTTCATATTTTAAGTTGGGAGGTCTTTAGTACCAATATGGCACCATTCACGATTCCAATATTCACAATACCAATACCACCGTACTTTTAGCACGAAGTCCGATCACGACTCGATCGGCTAGGCCATCTCATTAGAGACATCAACCACAATCATAATTTTCAGCACAATTACCACCATGTGTGCGGCATGGCATCCGATCACAACGCGATCGGCTAGGTCGTCTCATTCGAGACATCAACCTTTTTATACCCATCATCGCATTTCATACTTTTTTTCACATCTTTTCATTTCATTGGCACTAGTGGCCACAATTATAAAATCATTCTTGGCACGTCGACTTATTTAGTATTCCATACTCACCTTTTTCACTTTCAAACATCATCATCCTCATAAAAAACAAAGCATTATAAATTAAAGTTTTTAGTACACATGTGAGAAATTAAGAGTCTTAGGCACATAGAGATTTTTCACAAATTTCGGCATAACAGCCTTCGTTTGAACTTGACTTGAAGTCGCAACATTATTAATGCACAACCCATACTTTGAACATATTCTAAAATGATAACATAACATAATAAAAGAATTTTGGGATACATATTGTACATATATCTCTCATCACAAGCTTATTCGGAATAGCTACTTTCATGTTGAACAATTTGGGACTTTACATAAATTGCATGAATACCGTGGGATTTAATTCTAGGAGAGAAGTTTAGCCAACATACCTCAATGGAGCTTCCTTAAACTCTAAATTTTTTCGGAATTCTTTGCAACTTCAATCTATTTGAGAAATATAACAAATTAAACCAAAATTAGGACGATGATCATGGTTCTAGCTCATTTGAGCATTTTATCAAATACTAGGCGTGCATTAAGGTTTCAAGGTCCTTTTATGGAGGATTCCAATATCCCACAACCCATTATTTATCATTTTTAGCTCAACAATCATCCTACACCCCTTTATAACACATGCATGCAAGGGTTAGGGTGTAGAATCTTACTTATAGGATGAAGACCTTGTGAGTTTTCCTTGTGAATTTTCCCAAATCTTGAGCAAAGATTGATGAAAATTAGCCTTGGATTTCCTCTCTCTAAAACACTCTCATTTCTCTCTAAAACATCAGATTTTAGCTCAAAAATGGTCCATTGCATCTATTTAACGAAGTAGGGTCTGGTTATAAAAACCGAAAAATGAAGCTCCAGAACAGGATCTGCGGTTGCATATGCGATCGCAGAATTGATATGTGGTCCGCATATCGGCTGCACAATTTGGTGCTCAAAACTGGGGGTCGCCTGCCTGGGTCTGCAGTCACTATGTGGCCTGCAGACCTGTTCTGCGGTCGCATAATGAACCGCAGAACAAATCTGTGGTTGCATATTCGACCGCAGATGGCATCCAAAACTGCCCATTCCTGCCTCACTCTGCGGCAATTATGCGGTCCGCAGAGTGATTCTGTGGCCGCATAGTGGGCCGCAGAAATACATTTTTCTACCCAAATATTTCCTTTAGTCCCCAGCATATTGTTCAACCCAAAACGTCCGAGCCACGGCAAGCTTGCTCGCCGTGAACAATTTCTAAAATCCTCAAATACGTAAGCCTACTTCGGTACCATGAAACCTTAAATTCCTGCGAAAGTTTACGGGGCCTTACAAATCAATCTTTCCAGCTTCTATATTCTATCAACTAACTCATAACACCATGAATCATAACTAGACAACTCGAATGGTACCAAATTTCACACGCAATTCTATATGATAATAAGAACCTATCCCAGGCTCGAAATACCGAACGAGACCCGATATCACCAAATTCCACTCCATGTCAAGCATAGAGAACTATAAAACCTTCAAAATGCCAATTTCCAACAATAAGTGTTGAATCACTCCCGGATCAATGTAAACTCGATCCCAACATATAGTCAAGTCCAAAATCACCATTCAAACATTTTGGAACTCTTGAATCCCGATTTCGAGGTCATTTACTCAAAGTGTTGACTTAAGTCAAACTTGGCCACCTTAGGCCACTACTATGGAACTAAGTGTTTTGAATTCAATCTAAACTCATCGAAAACCAAAATAATTCTCCCCACAAGTCATAAAATAGGAAAATCACATATAGAAAGTCTTAAGTAAAGGAACGGGAAAGCAAAATGACTAGTTAGATCATTATAAGATAGACCTAAATATTTTGTCCTTTCTCTGTCCCAAAACTGCTCCTAGAGCTACATCACTAGTATCATACATTATCTCAAATTGCTTGACCCAATCAGGTGTCACCATAATAGGAACACTAATAAGTCCTTCCTTAATGAATTCAAATGCCCTTAGGCATTCCATAGTGAGCACAAACTTGACATCCTTTGATAGCAATGCAGTCAATGGCTTGATGCTCGAAAAGTTTTTGATGAACCTCCTATAAAACCCAGCAGTCCTAAGAAATTCCTAATGCTCTACACAAAAGTAGGTGGTGGAATTCTAGCAATCACATCAAGCTTTGCTCTGTCTACTTCAATTCCATTCGTAGTCACTTTGTGGCCTACAACAATTTCCTCTTCTACTATGAAGTGACATTTTTCCCAATTGAGTATCAGGTAAGTGGCTTCACAATGTTTACGCACAAGTTCCAAGTTCTTCAAGTAGTCATTGGAATCGTCACCAAACAAAGTGAAGTCATCCATAAACACCTCCAAGCATCATTCAACCTTCTATAATCAATGCACACTCTCCACCTGGTGATTGTTCTTGTGGGGAACAACTTATTATCTTCGTTTTTCACCATTGTCATGCCCCATTTCTTTGGTACAACCTGCTCCTGAGCTGGAGCAACTGATGGTTCTGCAGGAGCTGCTCCAACTGTTGTACGAGCTACACCTCGGCCTCTACTACGGCCCCAGCCTCTCGTGGCCCTAACTGGTGGAACTGGTGGCTGACCGTCCGATCCGGTAATATGTGTCCTCACTATCTGTGAGAGAATAAATAACAGAAATTTAGTTTTTGAAATCAAAAGATTTGCATGATTGAATACAAGAAAGTGAAATTTTTCCTAAGGGTTCGCCAGCCTCTCGAAGATAAGTATAGACGTCTCCGTATCGATCTACAAGACTCTACTAAACCTGCTCATGACTCATGAGACCTGTGTAACCCAGGCTCTGATACCAACTTGTCACGAACCAAAATCACACCTATCGTGATGGCGCCTATCTTAATACTAGGCAAGCCGACAACCTTAATAAACCACAATTTCTTTAAGTTTGAAAACATATTAATTGAATTCAATAGAAAAATCTCACAAATACTAATAAAAATACACTCCTAAAATCTGTTGTCACTAAGTACATGAGCATCTAAATGATAACATAGTCTGACTGATACAAACACTGTCTGGAAATATAGAATAGTACAAAAAACTGAAAGGAAAGAGAGTCAAGGTCTGCAGGTGCCAAGCAGCTACCTCGATAGTCTCCAACAGATGAAACTCTGAAATTTAGCAACCACCGTTCCGAAAGTACATGGATCTGCACACGAAGTGCAGAGTGTAGTATGAGTACAACCGACCTCATGTACTCAATAAGTAACAAGACTAACCTTTGGACTGAAAGTAGTGATGAGCTCAACAGGTACAGTCTAATATAAAAATAACAGTACAAAAATGCACGCATTCTTTCAAGTTCAAAAATTAAACTCAATACAAGAAAAATAGATCAAATCTGATTGATATGAGGAATATGACATCTCTATGTCTACATGCCAATGTACATATCATAAGTGATACAACACAATAAAAATCTCACGTACTCACACTCTCAGAGTACTTAATCACTTAGTACTGTACAGGCAAATCCAGTCCAGGGAAGATCCATCCCTCATATAAGCAGATAAATAAGGCAACTACATGCCTGGGAAGTCCATCCCAAATATAAACATCAACTGCGCTCACTGTGGGGGGTGCAGACTCCGGAGGGGCTCCTTCAGTCCAAGCGCTATATAAAGCCAATATGGCCTACTGCGACGTGCAGTCCGATCCCATAATAATAAAGCCTATAAGGCCTGCTGCGGCGTGCATCCCCGATCCATATAATAATAAATATAAAGCCAATATGTCCTGCTGCGGCGTGCATCTCGATCCCATAAATATCCTCAAAATGGATGAACAGGATTGAGTATGAAATTTACATTTTAAAACAATTAATTCAATAGCAACACGATCCTGTGGGTCCCAAAATATCGGCACATAGCCTAAAATGATCTTTAATACGAGCCTCAACTCAATTTCTCTAACATGTGGAGAACATATGAATAATGACATGATTCTTTGATTATGAAACTCTACGGAATTTATTTAAGTCACAATTTCTATGGTGCATGCCCACACGCCCATCATCTAGTATGTGCGTCACCTCCAAACAATTCATATAACACGAAATTCAGGGATTCATACCCACAGACCCAAGTTTAGAAGTGTTGCTTACATCAAACCGTGCAAGTTCTTTATTCCAATATGCCTTTGCCTCGCGAATCAGCCTCTGAACGCCTCGAATCTAGTCACAATTAATTCGATACAGTCAACACCAATTATAAGAATCAATTCCATATGAAATACTAAATTTCCAATAAAATCTAAAATTTAACTCAAAAATTATCAGTGGGGCCCATACCTCAGAACCCGACAAAAGTTACAAAATATGAATGCATATTCAACCACGAGTTCAACCATACCAAAATTAGTTAAATCCAATCACAACTCGACCTTCAAATCCTTATATTATAGTTTATGAAGTTTGTACAATTTCAAACCAAATTTCCATCTCACAATACTAATTAAATGATGAAAACAATGATATATTCATGTATATTAACCAAATCCGAGTTAGAATCACTTACCCCGATGAAGTTCTTGAAAAACTCACGAATAATCGCCACAAACAGAGCTCTTAAAGTCCAAATGTGAAAATATTGAATGAAACGCTCATTTATATGGTACCAATCTGATCTCCCAATGTGCTGACCGCACATTTTCTTGTGCGGTCCGCACATTCTAAGTTCCGCAGCCGCAATCCAAATTGTGCGGTCACACTTCAATAGTGACTGCACTACTTAGCTTTAGTAAATTGGCCATAACTTTCGGTACAAATATCCAAATAATGAATGGTTTATTTTTCTGAAGGCTAGACTCAAAGGGTTACAACTTTCGTTTTTGGATCATCTCAAAATTCTTTGTAGTTTAAAGATATAAGCTTCCGAAATCCGACCATCAAACCTACAGATTCTCTTTTCTGCGGCCGCAAGAGGATTTCTGCTGTCCGCACATTTCCTCTACGGTCCGCACATTTCCTTTGAGGTCCGCACATTTCCTTTGAGGTCCGAACCTTCCTCTACAGTCCGCACATGAGGCTTTGCCTCAGCACTCCAAAATGTGCCCCCGCAATCCAGCTGTTTTCAGAACATCATCAGAGTGCCAAAATGCCCAAACTCCCCGAAACACACCCGAGCCACTCGGGACCCTATCCGAATATACCAAAGTGTCCCGTAACATAGCACGGACCTACTCGAAGCCTCAAATCACATTAAACAACACTAAAACTATGAATCACACCTCAATTCAAGCCTAATGAAAACTAACAAATCCTAACTTCTACATTCGATGCCGAAACCTATCAAATCAAGTCCGATTGACCTCAAATTTTGCACACAAGTTATAAATGATATGACGGACCTATTCCAAATTTTTAGAATCGGATTCTGACCGCGATATCAAAAAGTCAACTCCCGGTCAAACTTCCTAACTTTCAATTTCCCATTTGCGCCATTTCATGCCTAATTTATATACGGACTTCCAAATAATTTTTCAGACACACTTCTAAGTCCAAAATTACCATACGGAGATATTAAAATCATCAGAACTCTATTCCAGGGTCATTTACATATAATTCAACATCCGATCAACTATTTCAACTTAAACTTTAAATCTTGGAATTCAATTCATTCTGAAACTTTACCGACAAATCACATAATCGCAATTGAGCATAAAATATTCAGTAAATGGGGAAACATGGGTGTAATATTCAAAAGGAATGATTGGGTCGTTACAGTCTGTACTTATCTTCAGGGGGCTATGGAACTGTTAGGAAAAGTTTCACTTCTTTGATTCTTTATCGTGCAAATTTGTTGACTTCAAAATTTTAAATCTCTGTCTTTCTATTCTCTCACAGATGGTAATGACATGCACAGCTAGATCTCACGATCAGACACTCGCACCCCTTGCTAGTGCCGCGAGAGGCCGGTGCTGGGCAAAGGCCGAGAACGGCCACGTTGTGCAGCCAGAGCACCTGCCCAAGCTGCTATAGAGGAGCCACCAGTAGCTCTAGTTGGGGGGCAGGCACCTGAGACGCCTGTTACTACCCCTGCACTTCAGAAGACTCTCGCCCAGTTTTTGAGTATGTTTGGCACTCTAGCTTAGGCGGGGTTGATTCCACTTGATCATGCCACATCTCAGGCTGGGGAGGAGCACAGACTCCCACAACCTGTACCCCAGAGCAGCGGGTCCAGGTTGACAAGGTCCCAGAGGTTATACAAGTGCAACCGGTTGTTCCAGTTCAGCCCGAGGTTAGGGCAGCAGTATCTGAGGAAGAGCAGATCAGGCTCGAGAGGTACAAGAAGTACCACCCTCTTACTTTAAGTGATTTGGCTTTACAGGATGCACAGGGTTTTCTTGAGGAGTGCCACCGTATCCTCCATACTATGGGTATTGTGGAGTTGAGTGGGGTTGCTTTCACTACATTCCATCTGAAGGAGGCGTCTTATCAGTGGTGGCGAGTGAATGAGTTGGGTAGTCCGGCATAGGCAGCTTCACTCACCTGGGCTAAGTTCTTTGATATGTTCATAAGGGAGTTTGTTCCCTAGAGTCTTAGGGATGCATGGTGTGCAGAGTTTGAGCAGTTGCGCCTGGGTGCTATGACCGTATTATAGTATGTTGTCATGCACCTGCATTAGTTTCCACTGTTAGAGAGTGAGTTCGTCGATTTATCGAGGGGCTCAACCATAGTATTAGATTCAGCATGGCTCGAGAGTTGGAGACTGATACACCATACCAGCAGGTTATGGAGATCGCTTGGAGATTGGAGGGTATGTGGGGCAGGGAGAGAGAGGAGAGGAAGGCCAAGAGGCCTCGCAATTTTGGCATATATAGTGGTGCTCGTGCCCCAGTTACAGCCCGTCACAGTAGAGTCTATGTGAGTCG
>AWOL01S0047299.1:3728-14991 GCA_000715115.1 Nicotiana otophora
GACACTTAGTCCCAAAGATGGAAGCTTAAGTTGAAAGAGTTGACTGGAGTTTGACTTTTGTGCAGAAGACCTCGGAATGGTGTTTTGATGATTGCAATAACTTTGTATGATCATTTTGGACGTAGGCGTATGTCTGGATTTGTATTTAGAGGTCCGTAGGTTAATTTGGTGCTTTTCGGCGAACGTTGGAAAATTGAACGTTCGGAAGGATGATATGTTTGACCAAGAGTTGACTTTGTTGTTATTGTGCTCAGAATTTGGTTCCGGGAGTTGGAATAGGTTTGTTGTCTTATTTTGGACTTGCATGCAAACATTAGGTTCATTTCCGGTTGGTTTGATGTGTTTCGCCTTGAGTTTTGGAAGTTGGAAGGTCATTAGTTCATTAGGTATGAACTGGGGTGCGATTCATGGTTTTGATGTTGTTTTATATGATTTGAGGCCTCGAGTAGGTTCGTGTTATGTTTTGGGATTGCTTAGCGTGATTGGACAGGGTCCCGAAGGCTTCGGGTGTGTTTCGGATATATTTTAGACCATTTCATCATGTTTTGGCATGGCAGATATCTGATGTCTGGTTTTCTCCTTCGAGATTGTCACGACCCCAATTTCCCCCCGCATGATATCGTGATGGCATAAAGTCTTTAAGACTAGGTAAGCCTAATATACATGCAGCATTTAACTAATAAAATGATAAAAACTTTAATATAACTCAACAATTAGTCTAAAAGAACTCTGCAACTTAACAGAACAAAACTCCAAAAATCTAGTTATACGAAGTGAAAAGCTATACAAGAGTATACTGAACATCCTTATACAACAATATATATAAAAGGGAAAATCAAATAGAAATAGATAGAGGGTGACATCGAGGTCCGCGGACACCGACAGGTATACCTTGAAGTCTCCAAATCCGAGCTCAACTCACTGGTGCCTAGGCTGGTAAGAGGTACCTGGATCTACACAAAAAGATGTGCTGCATGAGCACACCACAATGGTACCCAGTAAGTGCCAAGCCTAACCTCGATAGATTAGTGACGAGGTCAAGTCAACACCCTACTAGAATAAATAAGAAAACTGAACATGTATATTTTAGTGTGATAATGATAAACAACGGAAATGAAACAATGAAGAAAATATACCAAGAATAGCTACACTGAACTAAGGCAATTAAGGCATCACGAAAGTAAACAAGTAATAATATGCCAAGGAAACAAAGCAACCAAAACACAAGTGATGTAATAAAAAGGTATTATCAAGCATCGCTACCGAGGTACTGCCTCGTAGTCTCATATCACAAAACAAGTCATAATCTTTCCTTATATCACCGCGGGAGCCCTGCATTTAGTTTTGAAAATCATTTTTTTCGAAATAGCTTCCCGCGTTTTAGCCCACCTTATCACACCGCATGGCTTCAAGTAGTTTCCCTACTAGCAACAAGCGTATCAAGCCCACCTTATCTCACCGGATGCATTTCGACCCCAATACCTATACCACCGCATGTGTATCAATATCACAATGTATCACAAATCGCACCTTAAGTGCCCAACATCACAACTTGCCAAAGAAGTCAACAATACTAGTGTTTCCACAATAAATAGCCCATGGCTAAACCACAATATGCACAAGAGTCTCAACAATAGCAACCAAAAGTTCTCCTATTTCATGGAATATCTTATTGTTGAACTTGGTATTGACTTATAAAGGCCGTAATTCANACAATAAATAGCCCATGGCTCAACCACAATATGCACAAGAGTCTCAACAATAGCAGCCAAAAGTTCTCCTATTTCATGGTATATCTTATTGTTGAACTTGGTATTGACTTATAAAGGTCGTAATTCATAGTGAGGCAAAGTACTAGAGAAAAAAATAACTTCAACTAAACATGTAATGACAATTAGCAAGTAAGAGTTAAGACAATTATTAACAACAACAACAACAACAACAACCCAGTATAATCCCACTAGTATGGTCTAGAGAGGGTAGTGTATACGCAGACCTTACCCATACCCTGGGGTAGAGAGGCTGTTTCCGATAGACCCTCGACTCCCTATCTCCAAGAACTCTCCACCTTGCTCTTGGGGTGACTCAAACTCACAACCTCTTGGTTGGAAGTAGAGGGTGCTCACCACTAGAGCAACCCACTCTTGTCAGTAAAGATAATTATTAATAATGACAAGTAAAGCATGTGAATATAGACTAAAGATGATGAATATAACATATTATGGAAAATCAATTAAAGGCATGAAATGAATCTACATAGCTAAAACCAGTCAATTACAACATTTAGCCCGTGTACACACTTGTCACCTTGCCTACACAGCTTCCACATATCAGAATTAACACAAAACAATACCAATGTTAAGGGGTGATTCCCCCACACAAAGTTAGGCAAGACACTTACCTCAAAACACGCTAACCCAATCCACTAGTAAGCCTTTCCCGCGATTATCCAACTCTAAACAGCTTGAATCTAGCCAAAATTGCTCATACCATAAATCCAAATGATAGGAAGCTATTACGTACAATAAAGTTTCAATATTTAAAGAGAAACAAAAAGTCAACTCAAGTCAACCCCTGACTCGCGTCTCGGAATGCGACCAAACTTACCAAATCTGAATACCCATTCGATAACGAGTACACCCATACAAGAATTACTCAAATCCGACTTTAGCTCGCCTTCAAATCCCCAAAATTTAGTCTAAGAAGTTTCACAATTTTTCCCCAAACTTTCCAACTCAAATCACTAATTAGATGACAAAAAGAACGATGGATTCATGTAAGATAGCCAAATCAAAGTTAGGATCACTTACCCTGATAATGTCCTTGAAAATCCCTCAAACAGTCACCACAAACTAAACTCTCTAGGTCCAAAATATGAAAATGAGATAAAACCATTGAACACCCCATTTTCTACCCAGCGATTGTTGTTTGTACGGGCACACTATTGCACCTGCGATGTCGCACCTGCGATGTCGCACCTGCGATGCCGCACCTGCGGTGCGGAAAGCTCCATCGCAAGTGCGGTTCCAACTAATACCATGAAGTTCTGCTTCTGTAGAGCAATTGCTCGCACCTGCGAGCCCTCTTATGTGGAGCCTCGACCGCAGTTGCGGTCCTTCACAAGTTCCTCACAACTCCTCTTCTGCGGAAAAACACTCGCTCCTATGGATGCGCATCTGCGCCTAGGTGTCTACACCTACGAAGCTAGGCCTGGGCTTGAGTTCTCCGCTTTTGCGATGCACCCTCATGCACATGTGGCCAAACCCTTCGCTGATGTGGTGACACCAGAACAACAAACCTTAGCAATTCATCCAAGTCAAAAAGTATTCTGAATTTAATCCGAGTCACACCCAGGGCCACCGAGACACCATCCGAATATACTAACAAGTTCCAAAACATATAACGGACTTACTCGAGGACAAAAATCACATCAAACAACATCGATTCTACGAATCCTAATCCAATTCAAACCTATTAAAACTATGAACATCCGACTTCCAAAACTAATGCAGATTCATACTAAAACAACTTCGATTGACCTAAAGTTTTGACACATAATAAATGACATGACATACCTATTCCAATTTCAGAATCAGAATCCGACCCGGATATCAATAAAGTCACCTCCCAGCCAAACTTCTCAACTTCCAAACCTTTAACTTTCTAACTTTCGCCAATTCAAGCCGAAACTATCTACAAACATCCAAATCAATATCCGGACACGCTCCTAAGTCTAAAACCACCATTCGAAGCTATATGAACAATCAAAATTCTATTTCGGAGTTGTCTACACAAAAGTCAAACTAGTGTCAACTCCCTCAACTTAAACTTCAAACTTAGGGAGTAGGTGTCCCATTTCACTCTAAACTCACCTGACCCAAAACCAAACACCCCTAGCATGTCACAAAACCATAATAAAACATAGTGGTGGCAATAAATATGGGATCGGGGAAAAAAAACTTTAAATGACCGGTCGGGTCCTTACATCCTCCCTATCTTAAAACAAACATTTGTACTTGGACGATTAGAGAGACATACATGACGTGGTGAAAAGATGAGGATAATTGCTACGAATATGATGCTTGGTATCCCAAGTCGCCCCCTCGAGTTGTTGACCCCTCCACTGAACCTTCAATGAAGCAATGCTCTTCGACCTTCACTTTCGGACCTGCCTGTCAAAGATGGCCACCGATTCCTCAACATAAGACAAATACTTGGCTTACTGTACTGAGCAAAATCCAACACATGGGACGGATCACCGTGATACTTTTGGAGAATAGAAACATTTAATACTTTTGCCCTTCTTCCCGAACTTCATAACACCCTTCATAGGAGAAACCTGTAGCAAGACCCTCTCTCCAACCATGAATACAACATCGCTAACCTTTCGATCCGCAAATATCTACTGTCTAGATTGGGCTGTACGAAGCTGATCTTGAATCAACTTAGCCTTTTCCAAACCATACTGAACAAAGTTTGTACCCAATAGCCTCGCGTCATCTGGCTCAAACTAACCCACTAGAGAACGACACCGCCTCCCATACAAGGCCTCATACGGAGCCATCTGAATACTCGATTGGTAGATATTGTTGTAAGCGGAGTCCTCAAGCGGAAAGAACTGATCTCAATAACCCCCGAGATCCATAACATAGGCACAAAGCATATCCTCCAATTTATGAATAGTGCGCTCAGACTGTCTGTCCGTCTAAGGGTAGAATGTTGTACTCAATTCAACTTGTGTGCCCAACTCACGTTGTACGAATTTCTAGAAGCGCAATGTAAACTGTGTACCCCTTGCAGAGATGATGGATATCGGCACGCCATGAAGTCGGACAATTTTACGAATATAGACCTGAGCTAACTGCTCTAAGGAATAAGTAGTCACCACTGGAATGAAGTGAGCCGACTTGTTTCATATCCACAATCACCTATACTGCATCAAGTTTCTTTTCAGTCTGTGGGAGCCCAACAACGAAATCCATGGTAACTCGCTCCCATTTCCACTCGGGAATCTCAAGCCTCTGAAGTAACCCACTTGGCCATTGATGCTCATACTTCACCTACTGACAATTTAGTCACTGAGCCACATACTCCAGTATGTCTTTCTTCATCCTCCTACACCAATAGTGTTGCCTCGAGTCCTGACACATCTTAGTGGAACCCGGATGAATGGAGCACTGCAAACTGTGGGATTCCTGTAGAATCAACTCTTGCAACCCATCAGCATTGGGCATACATAGCCGGCCCTGCATCCGTAACACACCGTCATCCCCAATAGTAACCTTCTTGGCATCGTCGTGTTTGACTATGTCCTTGAGAATAAGCAAATGAAGGTCGTCATACTGACGCTCTCTGATACGATTATATAAGGAGGACCAAAAAACCACGCAAGACAGAACTCGACTCAGATCTGAAACATCCAACCTAACAAACTGGTTGGCTAACGCCTGAACCTCCAATTCTAATGGCCTCTCCGTTGTCGGTAGATATGCTAAACTGCCCAAGCTCTATTTCTTTCGACTCAAGGCATCGGCCACATAATTGTCCTTCCCAAGATGATATAGAATGGTGATATCACAGTCCTTAGGTAACTCTAACAACCTCTATTGCTTCAAGTTAAGATCCTTCTATTTTAACAGATGTTGTACACTCCGGTGATCGGTATAGACTAACAAGGGATACCATACAAATAGTGCCGCAAAATCTTCAAGGCATAAACAATAGATACTAATTCCATGTCGTGGACATGATAATTATTCTAATGCACCTTCAGCTGCCTAGACGCATAGACAATCACCCTATTGTCTTGCAGCAACACCGCGCCGATGCAAACAGGTGACACATCACAATACGTAGTGTAAGACCCCGAACCTGTAGGCAATACCAACAATGGAGCTGCAGTCAAAGCAGTATTGAGCGTTTGATAGCTCTCCAACACTCCTCGTTCCATCTAAACGGAGCACCCTTCAGGATCAATCGGGTCATAAGTGCAACAATAGATGGGAAGCCCTCTACGGAACGACGCTAATACCCTATCAAACAAGGAAAACTCGGGATCTCAGTGGTTGAAGACGGTCTGGCCAACTCTACACTACTTCATTCTTCTTTGAATCTACCTTCTGCTCCTCACTCGACACCACATGACCCAAAAAGGCCACTGAATCAAGCCAGAATTCTCACTTTGAAAATTTAGCATACAACTTCTTTTCTCTCAAGGTCTGAAGCACAATCCCTATATGCTGCTCATGATCCTCCCGGCTCCGGGAGTACACCATGATTTCGTCAATAAACATAATGATGAATGAGTCAAGATAGGGCTGGAATACACTATTCATCAAGTGCATGAATGTTGTTGGGGCGTTGGTCAGCCAAAATGACATCACAAGGAACTCGTAATGACCATACCGAGCCCTGAAAGTAGTTTTTAAAATATCTGGATACCAAATCTTAAACTGATTATAGCCTGACCGCAAATCAATCTTTGAGAACACTTTGTAACCTTGTAGCTAATCAAATAGGTCATCAATGCATGGCAATAGATACATGTTCTTTACTCTAATCTTGTTCAATTACCGATAATAAATGCACACGCATATAGAAGCATCCTTCTTCTTCACGAACAAGACCGGAGCACCCCAAGGTGATACACTAGGCCGAATGAAACCATTTTCAGAAACTCTTGCAACTTCTCCTTTAACTACTTCACCTACACTATGGCCATATGATATGGAGGAATAGAAATGGGTTGAGTGCCCGACAAAAACTCCATACCAAGATCGATATCCCTATCGATCAGCATTGTCACGCCCCAAAATCGAGGATCGCGACAAGCGTTCAACCGAGTGAACCCGACCGGGTAAGCTTGTTAAATTTCCTTCTACCCAAACTCATCCACGAATAGAGATAATACATATTTTCATTAATTAGACAATAAGGTGATCATGTCTACAATATAAATGCATTACAGATAGTTTCATCATTTTAATGTCTCAAATGGAATAAGTAATACAACCAAAACACAACATAGTTTGACTTTCCCAGCACCAATATACAACCCATACTATGTCTAAGGAGCCTCCATAGATAAAGAAGAGTACTATGATACTGCCGACAACAAGGCCCCGGCTATACCTCAAAAACATTACACAAAGAACAAAAGATACATGACCCCAAAATGAAGTGCGGCTCACCAAGTTAGTTGGGAAGAGGGTGTACCACTATCATTGATCAATGTCTCCTGCTGTGGAAGCACCTGCATCCATTAAAGATGCAGCGCCCCCGGCAAAAGGGACGTTAGTACCATCGAATAACACTAGTATGTATAACTAAACACCCTCTCAATATAATGATTAATATTACAAGGAGGAACAATCATAAAATCAATGGAAGCCTCGAACAATACCAAAACATAAAGTTAAGAACCACATAAGATTTCAAGTAAATTTCCATATTTTTAGGTTGAAGGTCCTTAGTACCGATATACCATATTCACAGTACCAATACTACCGTGCTTTTAGCATGGAGTCTGATCATAGCCCAATCGACTACGCCATCTCATTAGAGACATCAACCATAATCACTCTTAATACAAATACCACCATACTTTTAGCATGGAGTCCGCTCACGACCCGATCGGCTAGGCTGTTTCATTAGCGACATCAACCACAATCACAATTGCAAATATAATTTCTAGCACGATCACCACCATCTGTGCGGCATGGGTGTCCAATCATGACCCGATCGGCTGGGACGTCTCATTAGAGACATCAACCTTCTTATATCAATCATCGCATTTCATACTTCTTTCACATCGTTCATTTCATTGGTACTAGAGGCCACAATTATAAAATCATTGTTGGCACGTTGTCCGTATTTTTTATTTCATGATCACCTTTTAACTTTCAAACATCATCCTCATTATCACCAATAACAATAATTCATATCAAGGTGTGTAGTACACATGTGAGCAATTAAGAGTCTAAGGCACATAGAGATATGTCACAGAATTTGGCATAATAGCCTTCGTTTGAACTTGACTTGAAGTCGAAACATTATTAATGCACAACCCATACTTGAACCCATTCTCAAATGATAACATGACATGATAATAGCATTTGGGATACTTATTGAACATATATCTTTCAACACAAACTTACTCGGAATACCCAATTTATAATGAATCACTCGGGTCTTACATAAATTACATGAATATCGTGGGATTCAATTCTAAGAGAATAGTTTAGCCAACATACCTCACTTGAGNTGAATATCGTGGGATCCAATTCTAAGAGAATAATTTAGCCAACATACCTCACTTGAGCTTCCTTAAACTCTAAAATGTTCCAGATTTCTTAGCAACTTCAATCTATTTTAGAAATATAACAAGTTGAACCAAAATTAGGAAGATGATCATGGTTCTAGCTCATTTGAGCATTTTATCAAACACTAGGTGTGTATTTTGGTTTTAAGGTCCTTTTATGGAGCATTCCATCATTCCACAACCCATTCTTTATCATTTTTAGTTCAAAAATCTTCCTACCCCTCTTGATAACACATGCATGTAAAATAAACAACTCCCATGCCCAAATATTATCTTACTAATTACCCAATTTTAGATAAAATTCGAGATTGAGGGTTAGGGTGTAGAATCTTACCTATAGGATGAAGACCTTGTGGGTTTTCCTTATTAATCTTCCAAGATTTGAGCAAGAATTGAAGAACAATTATTAAGGAACACATTCTCACTCTAGGGCACTCTCTCACTCTAAAAATGTCAGATTTTAGCCCAAAAATGGTCCATTATGTNGCATTCCATCATTCCACAACCCATTCTTTATCATTTTTAGTTCAAAAATCTTCCTACCCCTCTTGATAACACATGCATGTAAAATAAACAACTCCCATGCCCAAATATTATCTTACTAATTACCCAATTTTAGATAAAATTCGAGATTAAGGGTTAGGGTGTAGAATCTTACCTATAGGATGAAGACCTTGTGGGTTTTCCTTATTAATCTTCCAAGATTTGAGCAAGAATTGAAAATAATTATTAAGTAACACTTTCTCACTCTAGGGCACTCTCTCACTCTAAAAATGTCAGATTTTAGCCCAAAAATGTCAGATATTACGCGAAATATAGTTAGTAGTTGATTCACTAAGAGTCTAGTTATGGCTAGACAAGAGGTTACAGACAAATCAGCAGATCGTGTAAGATAAACATAGCAAAACCCAATATAGTGAATTTAGCGTCACAGTTATGACATTGTTATCCTTCAGATATATTCAGATAGGAGTTGGGATGGTTAAAGATATCAGCTCAGAAGCAACCCTACAAGCATAAGGGCGTGAAGGTAAGTAACTACGGATAATTATAGACGAGGAAGAACATCAAAAAACAATATTCCATTGAGTATACGATATGATAAACTCACAGCTTTACAAGAGTCATGCACTGCATCTTTGATGGATGCAGGTGGTTCCACCGTAGGCAACACTGATCAGCGATAGCACTACACTCATTTCCTAGCTGATTTTGTGAGCCCCACTTCACTCGGGGTCATGTATCTTTTGTTCATTTTATCACTATGTTTTGAGGTATAGCCGCAACATAGTTGTGGGCACTATCATTGTACTCTTTTGTATCTAATAGAGGCTCAGTAGACATAGTGTGTGTGGTATGATGGTATGGGGAAAGTCGAATTGGTAATGTTGTAATTGTATCGCACGTTCCACATCAAACTATGGAAGAGTATGTATTTTGAAACTTATAAATGATGTAATTACTGATAACGAGTTTGAGTTGTTGTTTACTTGATCCTCCTCACAGCTTAATTAATGAATTGGATTTTACTATTATTCTTGGATAAGTTCAGGTAGAAGGTAATGTACCGACTTGCTCGACCGGGTTATCTCGGTTGAGCACCAGTCACGCACATTGTGTTTGGGGTGTGACACTTGCTTGCATGGTTTCTCGGTCTTCTCTATATGAGCGCATTACAGAGCATCAGTATGACAACCCCTATTTGCTTGCCCTTAAGGACACAATGCAACACGGCAATTCCAAGGAGGTTTCTATTAGAGATGATGGGGTGTTGCGGATGTAGGGACGAATATGTGTGCCCAATGTGGATGGGTTTGATGTGTCTATCCTTGCGAAGCCTCACACTTTGCGGTATTCCATTCATCCATATGTCACCAAGATGTATCAGGATTTGAGTCAACACTATTTGTGGAGAAGAATGAAGAAATATATAGTAGATGTCGGGCGATTTGCTTTAGATACTTGAGATTCTATAGTGGAAGTNAACTTTGTAGAAATCTGACGCAGTGTGGGTTATTATGGATAGAATGACTGTGTGTACACACTTCATTCCGGTTGTGCCTACCTATTCTTCAGAGCATCTGGCTCGGGTCTATATCCGTGAGACTATTCGTCTCCATGGTGTGCGGGTATACATTATCTCCAATCGAGGCACGCTCTTCACATTGTATTTTTGGAGAGTTGTGCAGCATGAGTTAGGCACACAAGTTGAGTTGAGTAGAATATTTGAAACCTCAGACAGACGGGCAGTCCGAGCGCACCATGCTAATCTTGGAGGATATGATTTGTGCCTGTGTTATGGATTTTGAGGGTTTATGGGATCAGTTTCTTCTGCTTGCAGAGTTAGCCTACAACAACAGCGACCTATTGAGTATTTAGATGGCTCCTTAGAAGGCCTTATTGTCACAACCCAAATCGGAGGACCGCGAAGGGAACCACGTGCCTTAATCAACCGAGTACCAACATAACGTATCTTTCTTATCACACCATCATGGGTAAATAGGACAAAAGGGCTGTCATGCGATAACCAGAATAAAACGTAAAGGAATACTCAACATAGGACGATCCAGCATGATATAGAAACTTATACATGTGACATAAGGGCCTATAAGGCCGACATGATCATTTGTATATTCAACACATACGCCGACGAGGACATACAAGCACCCATATACATGACATCGGTCTGCAAGCCTCTAAGAATACATAAAAATCATAATGGTCGGGACATGGCCCCGCCATACCAATCAATACATGCCAGAGCATACTGACCAAATAGGCAACTACGGAGCAAGTGGAGTGCACCAACACCTTCCACTAAGCAAATAGCCTACTAGAAAGACTATCAACCTGTATATCAGGACTTACGGGCATGAAACCCAGCGTCCCCAAGCAAAATGGACTTCAGTACTAATAAAGTACTGAGTATGTAAGGCATGAAAA
>AWOL01S0047300.1:22543-35340 GCA_000715115.1 Nicotiana otophora
GGGGGGGGGGGGGGGGGGGGGGTAGCATCTATTGACAGTTCACTTTTTCTTTGGAATATGTCTGTTGAGCTACTTGTGTTTCATACTTTTCCACTTTAAAAACTTGAAGCAGGTGGATTGCTATGTTATTAATTGAGCTTGTATGTTGTTGTGGCAGGTGAGGGAGAGATGTAGAAAGGAATGGACAATGTTTCAATCAAGGGTAGCAAATGCAGAGAAAGCCTATTTCAAGTCAAAAGGAATTGATCCTTCCAATCTGACATCTCATTGAGTTAACATGGTCAAGTTGACAGTATACATAGTATTGGCAATTTTGCCTAGGATGATAGGTTCCATCTTGTAAAATTGATAGTCATAGTTGTTAAGATACATTAAAATTTTAAAGTAAAGCATATATAGAGCTTCTTCAATAGAGTCGTGCATGATTGCGATTTACTTATAATAAATAAGTTTGAAAAACATTGGTGATATTACCCTAAGTCAGTAAAAGTGTCGGTACTTTGCTATGGCTAATATTAAAACCAGTTTGGTATCAACAATTCTCCACAAGCATATTAAAGATGAGAAAGGAGAAGAAAACGGGGCTAAAGTGAACGCCCCATTTCATGTGGTCATTAATTTCTAGTCTCCATCCAAATGGATGAGGTATAAAACGGAGAAATCCTTAACTCTTCTTCCTTACATTCATGGAATAGCCTTTTTCTTTGAAAAGAAAAGTTTCTTTTACCATAAAATGCATTTAAAGCAGAATAGCAGATAGCCACGCTAATGTATAGCTTTAATATCAGTCCCTTTGACGTGAAACAATCGATGCAACAACAACAACAACAACCCAGTATAACCCCACCTTACCCCTACCCTGGGGTGGAGAGGCTGTTTCCAAATGACCCTCGGCATCCTTCCCTCCAAAAACTCCCCACCTTGCTCTTGGGGTGACTCGAACTCACAACCTCTTGGTTGGAAGTGGAGGGTGCTTACCATCAGAGCAACCCACCTTGTCGATTTAAAATTAGACAGGTTCAGTTATATGAATTCTCATTTTGCAAATTAGATAGGTTCAGCTATATAAATCCTCCTTATATATATAGAGAGAGTGTGTTTTGAACTAGACATATACTTATAATTCTGAAGTTTTAAAAAACATTGTTTAATCGAGTTCGCAGTCACTGCCACAAAGGAATCAGCTTCGAACTTGATATTTAATTTTTTGATGGGTTGGTGGGGATAATTACGAAACAGACCTAGAACTCTTGAGGAGATTAAAGAAGAGCACGCACGTTGAGGCTGAGATTTCAGACAAACACTGCAGCTGTACTTCTACGTTGCTTTCTTTCTTAAGATTTACAGAGCACAGATAATGAGGAGGTGCATGCACCTTCACAATCTTTGTTCTCTGTCTTTCCAGCATTTGGTGTCATGTTCCTTTTAATCATTCTCCCAAAATTAAGGGCTAAAGGTATGACTTTGGGTACACGAGCCAGTCTTTGTTTTTCTTTGTGCATTTTACCTAACCTTCTTTTCATTTCTTTCTTTTCTGCCTCTATACAGTTTGGAATTCCTCATGTTACAAGGTTAAGTAAAACCAAGTTACATTAGGTTAAGAAATTATCTCCTAGATTGCAATTTAACCTCGAATATTTGTATACGGGTGAACTCGGGGTCAGCACGCACCCCGAGTTCTCGGTGAATCAAGCGAAGTATGAATGTATGAGATAGAGACCGAATCCGAGAACTTTTTGGTTTGAGGTTGGAACGGGATGATCGCCACCACGCCCGATAAGGCAACACCCCTAAATCCGAAACGAGCTCCAAGACCTCGGAAAGCATTACAAACGGTTGCACACGACTAACAGAGGGCCGTGATATCCGCACTCAACCGAAAATCACGGCGTGGATCTCGCCCGATGCCGGTAGCATATCAGTGATTGATGTACAAGAAAGATTTTTACTTTTCTTTTGGATTGTACTAGGGGTAAAACTCTCCTACTATATAAAAGGGAAGTTTCTTATTCAGTAGACACATTGTAACACGCATATCAAGGCAATACAAAATTATTTCTCTGCTTTCTAGCTATTGAAAGGTTCTTATTTTAATCATAGTCCTTCATGAGTATTTGGCTTCGAATCGAGGGTCCGGTCGAGGGCAAAACTATTGTTAAGCTTAAATCCGAGCCCGGACTCAACGTTACAACTGGTTTAGTTATTTATCTTATCTTTAATTCGTTTATCTTACATTCTTGATTACTTGTGTTGAATCAATCAACATATCCTTAAAACCACGTACAAATTTAATTGTTATCCGTTTTAAGAGTAAACAGTTTGGCGCACACCGTGGGGCTAAGGATAATAGTGGTAGTTTGATACAAATCTCCATAACACACTCTATTTTATACTTGTTCTTTAAGGTCTCAATTTCAGGTCAGTTTAAAAATGTCAAATTCTCAGTCTGCTCACTTGAACATCGAGACTGAGTCTGGCCATCATGGCGAATACAACAATCTGGTGCCTAGCAATGAGGTGCCCCCTGCTGATACCAATGGAGTCCCAGTTGCAGATCCAGTCGATGCTAACTCGCATGTGGCCATCGATGCCAACCTGCCTACCGACCCCAAGAACAGCGTTCGCGGAGGAGCCTGACCAACAACTCAAGGAGCGCCCGAAGGCGAAGGCGACAGAGTCAGTCTACGAGTGATCTTCAAAATGCTGCAGGCTCAACAGGCGGCGATAGCGCAGCTGCAAAATTAAAGTCGCGCCCCCAACAGAGTTGAGCCCGAACCATCCTGGAAATCACCCGAAGAAATGAGCAGATCGCCGAAAGGGCGGGTGGAACTGAGCCCGGTGTCAGTCCCAAAGTAATAAAAATTCTTGAAGCATTAACGAAACGGGTGGAGTCAGGTGAAAAGAAAATTGAGGCTAACGACAAGGAGGTGGAGACATATAATTTGGGGGTCGATCAAATCACAGGAGCGCCAATCCCGAATAGGTTTCGTATGCCCGATATTCCAAAATATAACGTAACCACAGATCCGAATGAGCATGTTACCTTCTACATGTACGTCATCAAAGGTAACGACTTTGAAGACGATGAGATCGAGTAAGTGTTATTAAAGAAGTTCGGGTAAACTCTGTCAAAAGGAGCAATGATATGGTACCACAACTAGCCCCTAAATTCCATTGATTCGTTCGCTATGCTCGCGAATGCCTTTGTGAAGGCTCATGCCGGGGCCATCAAGGTCAAGACCATTAAATCAGATTTTCAAGGTTAAGCAAAGGGGCAACGAGATGCTCAGGGAGTTCGTGTCAACATTTCAAATAGAACGGATGGACTTACCTCCGGTTGCAGACGATTGGGCCGTTCAAGCATTTACTCATGGACTTAACCCCCGAAGCTCCTTGGCTTCCAGCAGCTGAAACAAAACTTGGTAGAGTACCCTGTGGTAACTTGGGCCGACGTCCACGATAGGTACCAGTCAAAACTCAAAGCCGAGGACGACTAACTCGGAGCCCCTTCTGGATCCGTTTATCCCATCAAAACCGACGACAGGCCTCAGAGAGTTGTCGATCATGAATCAAGGTCGGTCCGAGATCAGTACCAACCATACAGTGCAGATCGAAGGGGAAACGGGTCCGGGCGCAACTCTACAAGGAACGAAAAGAGAAGCGATCGAGGGCCCATTATCCGAGGTCTAATGAGCAAAAATGATTTCAACAGGCCGCTCGGAGGAAGGGAAGCACCAAGATTATCAGAGTATAACTTCAATGCTGATGCAGCTAGCATCGTATCAGCCATTAGGCACATCAAGGAAACCAAGTGGCCTCGACCATTGTAGTCCAACCCTACCTAGAGAGATCCTAACCTGATGTGTATATATTATGGCACTCATGGCCACAGGACCGAGGACTACCGATAGTTGAGAGAAGAGGTCACCCGGTTGTTCAATAACGGGCATCTCCGAGAATTTCTGAGTAAACGAGCCAAAAATCACTTCAGGAACAGAGACTCCAACAAACAGACCGAACAAGAAGAACCTCAGCACATCATCAACATGATCATTGGAGGGGTTGATGTCCCCCAGGGACCGATGATAAAGCGCACTAAAGTATCCATCACGAGGGAAAAATGCACCCGAGATTACATCCCGTAGGAAACCATTTCGTTCAGTGACGGGGATGCCGAAGTAATCGTACATGCTCATAATAATGCACTAGTGATATCCGTACTTATCAACAAATCTCGGGTTAAACATGTGTTGTTTAATCCAGCCAGCTCGGCCAACATCATCAGATCGAAGGTCGTTGAGCAGTTGGGGTTACAAGATCAAATAGAACTGGCGGTCCGGGTGTTGAACTAATTTAATATGGCATGCGAAACTACTAAGGGAGAAATAACCTTGCCAGTGAATACCGTCGGAACAATTCAAGATACGAAATTCTACGTGATTGAAGGGGACATAAGGTATAATGCCTTATTTGGAAGGTTGTGGGTTCACAACATGAGAGCAGTACCCTCAACACTGCACCAGGCACTAAAGTTCCCTACGCCAAGAGAAATCAAGACGGTCTACGGAGAGTAGCCGGCCGCAAAAGAAATGTTCGCAGTCGACGAAGTGATCCCAGTGCCCGCGATCTCAACATTAAAGAACACGGAGCCGACCAGGAAGGAAGAAATTAAATAGCAATCACCGATACAGGCCACGACTGAACCAGAAGACCGAGGAGTAGGCGAGGATGATGATTATGGAGTTCATAGGCCGTTCATTGCTCCCAATAATTTCGATGCCACTAAATCGATGGTCGAGGAGTTGGAGCAAGTCATATTGATCGAACACTTGCCCGAACGGAAGGTATACCTGGGCACGGGGTTAACTCCCGAGCTCAGGAAAAAACTCATTGAATTTCTTATAGCTAACATAAATTTCTTCGCTTGGTCCTATCTTGACATGACAGGGATCCCGCCGGAGGTAACCACTCATAAGCTGAGTTTTCACCCAAAGTTCCATCTGATTAAGCAGTAAAGGAGACCACAGTCCGATGTCAAGCATGCTTTTATCAAGGACGAGGTATCTAAATTCCTTAAAATAGGAACCATTCGGAAAGTTAAGTACCCGGACTAGTTAGCCAACGTAGTGGTAGTACCTAAGAAAGTAAATAAGCTAAGAATGTGTGTAGACTATAAAGATTTGAACAAGGCATGCCTAAGGATTCTTTTCCTTTGCCTAACATCGATCGGATGATCGACACGACGGTCGGGCATGAGATACTCAGTTTTCTCTATGCCTATTCCGGGTTCAACCAAATTCGTATGGACTTGGGAAATCAAGAAAAAATTTCCTTTATTACTAAATTCAGCACCTATTGTTGTAACTTAATGCCATTCGGATTAAAGAACACCGGTGCCACCTATCAACGCCTAGTAAACCAGATGTTCCAAGAACAGATAGGAGAATCAATGGAAGTTTATATTGACGAAATGTTAGTCGAGCCTCAGCGAGCAGAAGACTATTTAAAATATTTGCAGGAAACCTTTGACATATTGAAAAAATACAATATGAAGTTGAGCCCGGAAAAATGCGTATTCGGGGTCGGATCCCAAAAATTCCTCGGTTTCATAGTATCCAATCGAGGGATTGAGATCAATCCCGATAAAATCAAAGCCATAGAAGATATCTCCGTGGTGGACAACGTCAAGGCTGTTTAGAGACTGACCGGGCGTATAACCGCCTTGGGCCGGTTCATATCGAGGTCCTCGGACAAAAGTCATCAGTTCTTCTCACTATTGAAGAAGAAGAATAACTTTTCCTGGACCCTGGAATGCCAACAAGCTTTGGAAGAACTCAAGCGGTACCTCTCGAGTCCCCCCTGCTCCACACTCCGAAGGCATTGAATAGCTATACCTTTACTTAGCAATTTTCGAGGTGGCGGTAGGTGGAGTCTTAGTTCGGCAAGAGGAAGGTACGCAATTCCCCATTTACTATGTTAGTAGGACTCTGGGCGAGGCTGAAACAAGGTATCCTCACCTGGAACAATTGGCGCTTGCTTTGCTAAGCGCCTCTAGAAAGTTGAAACCGTACTTTCAATGTCACCCCATATGTGTCATAACCTCTTACCCACTGAGGAACATCATGTACAAGCTAGAGCTATCATGTTGGTTGGCCAAATGGGCCGTCGAAATTAGCGGGTACGATATCGTATATCGACCCCGAACTGCCATAAAATCTCAAATTTTGGCCGACTTCGTGGCCGAAGTCGAAAGAGAATTATTGTTAGCCTCGGGGACGCCCTCGGGAATTTGGATCCTTTTTACGGACAGTGCCTCGAATGCAAAGGGGTCTGGGCTCGGTATCGTGCTGAAGCCCCCTACGAGGAATGTAGTTACGCAGTCTATTAGAACTGTGAAATTGACTAACAATGAGGCCGAGTATGAGGCTATGATTACAGGTCTCGAATTGGCTAAAAGCCTTGGGGCCGAGGTGGTCGAAGATAAGTGCGATTCCCTCCTCATGGTAAATCAAGTCAATGGGATGTTCGAAGTGAAAGAGGAACGAATGCGAAGCTATTTATATAATTTACATGTAACACTGCATAAACTCAAAGAATGGACCCTACAACACGTGCCCCGAGATCAAAATAGTGAGGCTGATGCTCTGGCCAACTTGGGGTCATCGGTTGATGATGATGAATTCAGTTCGGGAACAATCGTACAACTCATGAAGTCGGTGATAGAATAAGGCCACACCGAAGTAAACTCAACGAATTTAACCTGGGATTGGAGGAACAAGTACATAGACTACTTGAAAAGTGGGAAATTGCCCTCGGATCCCAAAGAATCGAGAGCCCTACGTACCAAGGCTGCCAGATTTAGCTTGGTTGAAGGGGCATTGTTCAAGAGAACGTTCGATGGCCCATTGGCTAGATGCTTGGGGCCGGGAGATATCGAGTACGACTTGAGAAAAGTTCACGAAGGCACTTGCGGAAATCATTCAGGGGCAGAATCTTTGGTTCAGAATTTAATCAGGGCCCGCAATTATTGGACCGAAATGGAGAAGGATGCGAAGGACTTTGTATGAAAATGCAATGGTTTCTAGAGACACGCACGATGATCCATCAACCGGGAGGCTACTACACTCGGTCATGTCCCTATGGCCGTTTATAAAATGGGGAATGGACATTGTCGGTCCCCTGCCACGGGCACCCGATAAAGCTCAATTCATACTATTCATGACTGACTATTTTTCCAAATGGGTCGAGGCCCAAGCATTCGAAAAGGTCCGGGATAAAGAAGTCATTGACTTCAGCTGGGACCACATAATATGTCGATTTAGGATACCAGCCGAAGTCGTGTGTGATAATGGGAAGCAATTCATAGGCAGTAAGGTAAACAAAGTTTTCGAAGATCACAAAATTAAAAAGGTACTATCAACACCTTACCACCCTAGTGGGAACAGACAGGCGGAGTCAACAAACAAGACCATACTTCAAAACCTAAAAAAGAGTTTGACTGATGCCAAAGGGAAATGGAAAGAAAACTTGACCAAGGTCCTATGGGCTTATCGTACAACCTCGAAGTCTAGTACCGGGGCCACTCCTTTTTCGTTGGTCTACGGGGTCGAAGCCTTGATACCAATCGAGGTGGGAGAGCCGAGCCTCGGATTCTAATATGCAACCGAAGAGTCAAATGGAAATGCCATGGTCACGAGCCTAGAACTATTGGATAAAACGCGTGAGGCAGCTTTAGTCCGGTTGGCTGCCCATAATTAGCGGATAGAAAGATACTACAACCGAAGAGCCAACCTCCGACATTTCAAGATCTGGGACTTGGTGTTAAGGAAAGTAACATTACACAACCGAAGCCCAAACGAGGGAAAGCTGGGATTGAACTGGGAAGGACCGTATTGTGTCATCGAAATTACCGGCAAAGGCTCATACAAACTCGAAGCAGGAAACTGTGTGCAACTACCGAACAATTGGAATGTGACACACTTAAAATGGTACTACTGTTAAGGTACGATCTCAACTACTCTTTAATCATGTTATGAATCGGACTAACACTTGCAGGCAACACTCAAGAATAGATGTGGCTATTAGGTCTGAAAGCACGCGTTGCACTCTTTTTACCTCGAACCGATTTTATCCCAAAATGGGGTTTTCGGAAAGGTTTTTAATGAGGCAACAGTAAAATGTGACAACTTAGATACGAAAGCCGGTCTCAAACCGGAGTCAATGGGCGTTCTTTTCGCATCAATAGTATCCGAGCCCTCTCAAGCTCGACCTCGAATACTTGGGGCCATTACCCTCGGATTAAGATTTTCAGCAAGGGAAAATTTAGCAAGGAAAAAAGAAAACCTTGTATGCTAGAAGCTAAGGCTCGGTGGTTAGGATTCATTGTAAGGGCCAAACGGTCGTGTGAACCGTGCTCACATAATCCACTTTAGCCACGATACAAGCTTTTTTGATCATGTACTTTACACACATAAATGAAAGAAAGTTCTGCCTTGCTATTACACATTTTCTTGCCCTCTTAATTCTGGATCCTAAGAGCCCACGAGCTACCCCTATTCAGGGTCTATCGAGCCCAAGGGCTACCCCAACTCGAGGACTGTCGTCCGAAAAAGAAGTTCGGATAACTCGGGCTACTAAATCCCGGAGGAACCAAACCTATTAGGCGGTGCCTAAATACAAAAGGCTATGGCCGCCGTAAAAATGGCTCTAACACGTCCAAAGCTCATAATCAGAAAGTAAGGCCATTGTAAAAATTCGACCTGCTAAAAGGTTATCCTCGGCAAAAGCATCATCTAAAATCACTTAAGCATCTTGAAAAAACTTCTGGTCACATCGAGTTTTCAAATCCTCGAGCAAACAAAGTTGTATCGAAGTCAGGCTCTGTTCCTACCTATGTAAAACGAACGCCCTATAACTACATTTGATCCTATGCTAAGGCATTAGAAACAGTGCAAGAATAGAAATTATGAAAAGATGCTGAAAAAGTAAAGACTCGAAATTGCCACAAAGGGAAAAGTTTATATATATTCCGGAATATACTTACAAAGGCCCAATAAAAATGGCCTCTAATATAAACAAAATTTTACATAAGACAAAAACTAAAAAAATTACTTAGGCATCTACGCATAATCTTCACCAGGGCCCGACTGGTCGCCAGAGCCGTCGGAGTCTTTGGATCCCTTCGAGCCCTTAGAACCCTCAAAGCCTTCGGCACCTTCAGGCTCGTAAACCTTCTTCACCTCGGCCTCAAATTTTTTGGTTTCCTCGATCTCAACTGACATGTCAAAACCTAGGGCGTGGATCTCCTTGAGGGTCTCTCTTAGGGATAGTCGCTTCATATATTTGGCCTTTGCCTTCAGGCGGACCTCGACTGCCTCCACATCGGCCTTGTATTGGGCCACCATTTCTTTAGCATCGGTAGAGGTTGTATCTAACTTGGACTTCACTGCTTCGTATTCTCTACCGAGGGTGTCCCGCTCTGTGACAACCGAGCTTAGTTGTGCTCGGAGATCGTCATTTAGCTGAGACGACTTGTCAGCTTTCTCCTTCGCCACCTAGAGTTGGACCTCTACTGATGCTAGCTTCGTATTGGCGGTTTCCTTTTCCGAAGCTAGCAGGTCCATTTTATTTTTCCACCCGTCAACAATGGCTTGGACCTCGTTCATCTCGGCTCGGAGTTGGTTGATCAGGTCGATCTTCTGTTGGACCTGCGAGGTTGTGTTGTTGGTCACCGCGACTAGTTCCTCATTTTTAGCTTCAAAGACCTTTACCTTTTTAACCAGGTCGGCATGTTTCCGCCTCAGGGTCGAAGCTTCCTTCTGAGCCCTGTCCAGCTCTGTCTGAAGGTCCTTGATGGTCCCGTCTGGTTGCTCACTGAGGAGCTTGAACATGTCCTTTTTCCAGACCTTCTCCTTGAGCTCAAACTTGAGCTAACTAATTTTGAAGCGGTACCATAGGAAGCTCTCATGGTGAACCACCGAGGCATACAGAACAACGAAAATAGTAAGAGATATCGAAACTTAAGTGGAATTAAAGAGGGAGTATTGATGCCTTACCTGGTTCATGGCCTTCTGCGCCTCGTTGAAGAGACACGATGCGCCCACCTCATTCATCTTTACCTGGTCCTCCTCGGTCACTAGGCATCGGAGGTAGCTGGCAATGCCACAGGAGCAGACAGACTCGAGCATCCTCTGGGATCGTAAGAATGACTGTTCCCTTACGGTCAGGGTCCACACTCGGAGCAGGAAACTGCTTCACCAGTTTTGGGCTCGAACTCGGTCCGCCAGCTTCCGAACGCACGTCCTTCTTTGGGACCTCCGGGTCGCCCAGCCCGGAAAAATCTTCAAAAGTGGACATGTCCACGCCATTGAAGAAGGAGTGAAGAGGGTCATACGCACCGTGAACTCTTTCACTTGACCTTTCTTTTGCTTCTTGGGCCTCCTCAAGCATGGATTCGGTGTAGGAGGGCATCTCCATGATGTCTATTACACCGGTCGCCTCCATCGGAGCAGAAGCGGCTTCTCGGGAGGTCTCAACCCCCGTATTTGTCTCGGCCTCTCGAGTTGGAGGGAGGTTGGCCTCACCGCTCTCTCCCTCGGATGCCGCCTGCTCCCTGGCAAGGGTCGATCCGTGAGCAACAAAAATGTCATCTTCTTTAGACTCATCCCTGATCCAGAGAAGTGAGTAAGAATCCGGCACCCGGGAGTTGGTGTTCTTCTTGGGCTTACGAGACCGGGAAGGCTCCCTCTTTTTTGGATTCACCTCGGGACCCGGGGAGCCCGAAGACTTTATTTTCCTATTCTTCTTCTCCCCTGCGGCAGCCCCAGGCTGTCCTGTAACGGAGGGATCAATGGATAGGGATGCATCCTCATCCCCTTTCAGCGGTCTAAGTTCGGTGGTCTTAGGCAAACCTGCGAAGGAAAGAGGAAGGGTTAGCGTTATGTAAGTTCAGAGTGTAATAATAACTATTCTGAGAAGAGCGTTACCACGAGAACGGGCCTCCCGTCGGCCCTTAGAAAGCTTGCGCCACGAGCGCTCAAAGTATGACATCTACTTACAGATGCCTTCGATTAACTCCTTGAGCCTAGGGATCGCATTGGGAACCCGAGCAACATCTGCATTCCACTTCACGGTAAATAGCAGGAACTAGGGAGGGATAAAATCTTCAGTCTTCACCCGAACGAAGTGCCCCTACCAGTCTCGATCCTCGTCGATGCTCGAAAAGAGGGCCTTACTGGCCCGGCGAGTAAGCTTGATTAGTCCCCCTCGGAAAATATAGGGACTGTATAGACGGAGTAAGTGGTCGAGGGTGAACCGAGGGGACTCGGTGTTGTTCACAAAATAACGTAGGAGGATCACGATCCTCCAAATAGACGGGTGAATTTACCCAAGGCACACCTTGTATCTCTTGCAAAAGGCCAAAACTACTGGGTCTATCGAGCCCAGCATGAAGGTATATGTGTAAATACTTAAATACCCCTCCACATTAGTGGTAATATCGTCCTCAAGCCCGGAGACTACCATATGCTTACCTCCCAATTTACAGTCCTCCTGGACTATGGGAAGGGTATCTTCGGTGATAGAGCATATATATCTTGATGCCCCTTCACCTCGGTCTTGTTAGGATGAGGCCTTTTTGACTTTAAAGTCGCCTGCGATTGAACAATCCCCCAGAAATAAAGCTTTTCATGCAGGGTTCTGGGGCCGCTTGGGTGGCAGCCACTTCGGGAATGGCCGCCTAAGTACCTGTGGCCGGGTGGGAAGATGAAGAGGCAACCTTTTGAGGAACTGATTTGAAAGTCTTGGCCATGGTGATATGGAGAATAAGAAGATTTGAAGGGAAGATATGAAGATTTGAAGGAAAGATATGAAGATTTGAAGGAAAGGGTATGAAGGTTTGAAGATAGGATGAAGATCTCGGTAGAAACCTAAGAACAATTATGAAGATTTGAAGATCAAAGGTCTTATGAAGATTTAAAAGAGTTGATAGCTACTAGAGAATTTGAAGATAAAAGCTAGGATCGGAAAGTGGAAGAAGAACAAATGGTCGAAGCTTTTATAGGAGAAAATGTAATCATTACGCGACGTTTCACATTCGGAGGCGACCAACCGATGGTTGACGCGTGTCCGAAGTCAGAACGATGCGACTGATGGGGCGTTTCGGCTTATTCGTCATCTCGGTTGTTACGTACGAAGAAAGGAACCGGGGTTCATCTATCGTTCCCCATCGTTTCGGCAAACCTACTCTCTAAGAAACAAGGGGACTATTTGTATACGGGTGAACTCGGGGCCAACACGCACCCCGAGTTTTCGGTGAATCAAACGAAGTATGAATGTATGTGATAGAGACCGAATCCGAGAACTTTTTGGTTCAAGGTTGGAACGGGATGCTCGCCACCAGGCCCGATAAGGCAACACCCCCTGAACCCAGAACGAGCTCCAAGACCTCAGAAAGCATTACAAACGGTTGCACACGACTAACATATGGCCGTGATATCCGCACCCAATCGGATACCACAACGCGGATCTCGCCCGATGCCGGTAGCGTATCAGTGATTGATGTACAAGGAGGATTTTTACCTTTCTTTAGAAATGTACTAGCGGTAAAACACCCCTATTATATAAATGGGAAGTTTCTTATTCAGTAGACACATTGTAACACGCATATCAAGGCAATACAAAATTATTTCTCTACTTTCTAGCTATTGAAAGGTTCTTATTTTAATCATAGTCCTTCATACGTATTTGGCTTCGAATCGAGGGTCCGGTCGAGGACAAAACTATTATTAAGCTTAAAT
>AWOL01S0047308.1:7264-36352 GCA_000715115.1 Nicotiana otophora
CAAGCCTCTAAGAATACATAATTGTCATAAAGGTCGGGACATAGCCCCGCCATACCAAACAATACACATCTAAATCATACTGACCAACCAAGCAACTCCGGAGCAAATGGAGCGCACCAACATCTTCTGCTGAGTTGATAGCCTACTTGGAGGACTCTTGACCTGTTTATCGGGACCTGCGGGCATGAATCGCAGCGTCCCCAGGCAAAAGGGACGTCAGTATAAATAATGTACCAAGTATGTAAGGAATGAAAATCAGTAAGCAATAGACATGAGAGAAACATGGAGTAAAAGACTCGACATATAAGTCTGAATAATTCTATGAATCATTTAATACTTATAATGCCATGCATAAGTGTATACATGTCATACCATGCATGGGTACATGTGTTCATAACATCATCAAGCCTCTGAGGATAGCCCATCATATCATCTCGGCCACTGTGGGCAAATAATCAACGTATACCAGCTGATCAGGTGGCGGTGCGTATATAACACCATAACCTTTTACCATATCCCATATGCGCGCGCGCACACACACACACACACGCATATATATATATATATATATATATACGCGTATATAATTGTAACACCTCGAAATATTTTGAAGATTTGAGGGCTAGTAAGAAAGTTGATGTGCATTAATTATATTATTATTTGTGCAGACAAGGGCTATTATAAGAATGATATCAATTTGTCATGATAATATATGTATTAGGTGCATTAAGAATGGTTTACGGTCTAAGAAGAGCCCCAAGGCTAAGGCAAGTTGAAAATTTTATGATGGGATAAAGTTTCAAGTGAGTTCGCACAAGACCTAACTTCAAATAAGCATACCTCTCTTAATATGAAGAGTCATATGGTGTATTTCCTATCCAAAGAAAGGTCTATGTGTCTATTTTTGAACTCTTCAAACCAAATAACCAAAGGCTGGATCTGCGGTCAATTTTGTGACCGTAAAACAATTTCGCGGACCGCGTAAGCATCGCAAAGTGGAGCAGAGACGGAAAAACTATTATGCTGTCGCATAATTAATTATGTTGTCGCATAATTGATTATGCTATAGCATAATTAATTATGTTGTCGCATAATTAATTATGCTATAGTATAATTGATTATGTTGCAATTCTGCTGCCTACAAAACGATTATGCTATAGCATAATTGCACCACATAATTGATTTCGGGGGTCATTTTTGAAAATTTTCATATCCGATCCAATTTTGATATAAGGCCTTAGGGGGTCATTTTAGAAGGTAAAATATGATTTCGTAGAGAGAGGATAGAGCTATCTTAGAGAGAGAAAGAGAAGACCTAGCTATTTTGTTCATCAATTCTTGCTCAAGGCTTAAAGATTTCACAAGATCTTCATCTAATAAGTAAGATTCTATTCCTTAGCCCTAAATTTCGGGATGTTGATTAAAGGTAGGTCATGAGAAGTATGATTCTTGGGTATGAGAGTATTATGTATAAATATATGTACCAATAAGGTTTGTGAGGAGATTGTCGAGCTTAAATAAGTAAAGATTGAGTTGTGGAATGAAGGAAATCTTGTAGAAGAACTTTGTAGTTAAATTTACACACCTAGTGTTTGATAAAATACTCAAATGAGCTGAGATCATGAATACTTACCTAATAATAGTTCAATTTTGTTATGCCTCAAAATAGATTGGGATTGCTAGAATTTCCGGAACGTTGTAGTAATTTAAGGAAAGCTCAAAGCAAGGTATGTTGGCTAAAGTTTCTCTCTTAGAATTGAATTCCATGATGTTCCCATAAGTTCCAAGTATGGTTGTCTCAAGTTCCTTATTCTATGTTCCGAGTTTAGCTCAATAAATACGATTTTCCCGAATAAGCAGAGTGATGAGAATTGTGTAATCAAAACTTGTTCTGAATATTCCTATCATATTTTGTTACCCTTTGGGAATGTGTTCAAGAATGACATGTGAATTAAAATGCTATGTCTTTGAGTCGTGTTTCAAATGAAGGTTATGATGCCAAATTGTGTGAGAAAATCTCAATGATCTTAAGACTCTTAATTACTCATATGTGTACCTAAAGTCTTGATTGGAAATGTCTTATTGTTGATAATCTATAAAGATGGTTGGAAGTGAAATAAGTGAATTGAGGTTATAGAGTGTGGCCAACGTGCCAAGAATTTAAGTTATGATTGTGGCTAGTAGTGCAAATAATTTGAGAGGATGCGATAAAGAATATGAAATGAGCCTCGACTCAATTGTTTAAAATGACTTCGAAAATAAAATTTCCTAAGAGCTTTTGTACTCAATTCATGCGCCCATAAGTGGCTGCTTTAACTAATGCTTTGCTTTATTAATATATCCAGTGTGATTCGAGTTCTATATACTCATGTGTTGAAATTGTACATTGTCATTTCTGGGGAAGAGTATTGTAAGAGTAAATGGTGTATTGATTGTTTCTAATTTTTCATGTGTGTTTCTATTGTTGGTTGGTATGCCTCATTCTTTGGGAAGAAACAATTTGTGTTTGAAGTTCCCATTTCAAATGGATTGTAAGTATATAATTTCTGAAATTTTCTATATGTTGATATTTGATGGTGATCTTTGAAATTGAAAGAGGTAAAAGTGTGGAATATGAAATACGGCCATCGTGCCAGGAATATAGAATCTTGTGAATGGCCAAATGAGCCAAGGAAATATTGTCGTTATGAATGACTGGAAATACTAATGAGAATTTAGACAGTGTGAAAGATTTTAAGGTATGTATAATTGGATTTATATTACCTCTGAGTGCAAATCAAATCAAAAAAATAAAAAAAAAATTTGAGAGCATCATTAGCAAAACCGAGGAAATGTGGGTCATAAGGCCCACACCTGAAATTACATGTGCCAGTATAGGGGTGGATTGGGATTATTCCCCTTATTTGTGATGAAATTGGAACCTTTGGGAAATTGTGATATTATTCCCCTTAATTGAGATGAAACTGGAACCTTTGTGTATTGGAAAAATCAACCCACACGGCATATGTGGGAAGGCGGCCTAGCTGATCGGGTAGAGATCAGATGCCATATTACGCATATGGTGGTACTACTCTTGGTAAAAACTTTCTTTCACATCACATGTCAAACCACATTATTCGTGGGGAGATGGCCTAGCTGATTGGGCATGATCGGACTCCGTGCTAACAATGACGGTGGTATATCGGTGCTAAAGATCTCCCAACCAAAATTGTATATGAAGTTCGTATTTTGAAAATTATTATGTTTTAACTGAACTTTTGGATATTGTTGATTGTGACTTACTGTTTCTATGTGTTGCCTTTTCTTATATGGGAGTTCTATTTTGAAAGAGCACTTTTAGCTATACATACTAGTGCTATTCGACAGTACTAACTTCCCTTTTGCCGGGGGCGCTGCATCTTTAAATGGATGATGGTGATTCTACAGCAGGCGACATTGATCAGTGATAGCAGTACACTCTTTTCAGTTGATTTGGTAAGCCCCACTTCATTTTGGGGTCATGTATCTTTTGTTTCTGATGTACTATGTTTTGAGGTATAGCCGGGGCCTTGTTGCCGGCATTTTCATATTACTTTTCTATTGTACTTAGAGGCTCCGTAGACAAGTTGTGGGTTGTGGTTGATGTTGGGAATTAAATTAGAAATGTTGGTATTTGGAAATCACGTTTTACATTAATTCTATAAACTCGTAATATTTTGGAAATTATGAATGAAGCTGCTAATGAGAATGAAAAGGAAGTTGTTAATAAAATCTTTTCAGAGTTTGATTAATTGAGTACATCTCCTCTTTATTCATGGATGAGTTTGGGTAGAAGAAAATCTAACATGCTTGCTCGGTCGGGTTCTCTCGGTTGAGTGCCGGCCGCGCTCCCCGAGTTTGGGACGTGACAATAACGCCATCTGGTCATGGGTCAATGTACATGTATACATAAATGCAATGCATGAGAAGTACATCAATAAAATCTTTAGGAATGTCATAAGACCATTATGCCTTTGATTAATATCATAAAATAAACTTTATCAACTTAAGTATTTTTCTAAGACCCATGAACAGATGATAGAACAATAGGACACGTGGGGAATCAAGAACATAAGCATCTCTAGCATTTCTATGAGTAGAGTCATTTATAGAAGTTGTGCATTTGCTCGTTTCGTTTGTATCGCATTGATCATGCCAAAAAGAAAGAAAGGATAGCCTTAACATACTTGAGTCGATTCTCTTGCCAATCCCTTTAATACATGTCTTTTGTGTAAAACATGTAATGGCTGATCGAAGTAGGGAAAAATCCGTATGATATTCTTGAGAAAGATTGCATCGTACTCCCTTATAATTGCAAAATCTCACATTCTGATATATGACTCTCACGTTCTTAAGAATGGATATGTGACTCTCACGTTCTTAAGACTTACAATGGCTCTCCTTTATTAAATGGATATGTGACTCACGTTCTTAAGACTTACAATGGCTCTCCTTTATTAAATGGATATGTGACTCACGTTCTTAAGACTTTCCAAATATCACATCTCTAATCTTGCCACAAAATATAATTACTTAAGAGTCACAATTCTTGGGGTGGCTTGCTGCCACGTGTGGGAGGGTCTATTCTTAAACAATTCTTTAATTAATCACCTGATAATTCCTTAATTAGCTAGGTAATCTCCCATTACCCAGTAATTAATCAATTACCCACATAATTAAGAATTACCTTAACTTACTTAAAATACTACTCACTTTTAACACACTTTGCACACCTTACTATTATGGTCATGTGGTACCTTGTATGGTACTAGTCCATAAATACCGTGTATTATAGCTCGGACCGTATTTTATCCCAGAATGTCAAACTTCGACGAAACTCATTTCTTCGATTCGCTTACCCTCTCACCTTCACAGATTTACTTATCACTTATTTTGAAATAGCATAAAGGCTTATAACCTCAAAATAATCCCATTCTCGTGCTTGCGTCGATTAACTTACGACGAAACTTTAACGTACGACAATGCGGGATGTAATATCTCATTTCCGAGCTTTCATCAATTTACTTATGGCATACTTTTACGTACGAAAATATGGGGTGCAACATGACTAAACATTCAATCATGCTAACTTGAAACTCTAATTAGCAGCGATTGATAAAAAAAATAGAAACAATCGAAGCTAAAACTACTGCTACTAAAAATCAAAAATTAAACAAGGGGATGGCGGTTATACCTGCAATTCGAACGCTCGGGACAGTGGTACGACTCAGCTGTGGTAGCAGTGTTGCGACTCGAACGAGCTTCCACTGTTGATTTCCATCGAAACCATAAATTCCGATGAACCGGAGACTGGTTTTGGTGAAATCAACAATAAAAACCTCGCTTGAGGCCGGTGTGAAGAGAGAAACGGGAGGAAGTGGTAGTAGCAGTGAGGCGGCGGGTCGACAGTAAGGGGGTCGGACGGCGGTTGTCAGAGTTTGAGGTAAAAACCAATGGGAAAGGGTAGATCTCAAGGAGATCTACCTGGCTACGAGAGATTTATGGGGAGGCAGTGGCATGTGCTCTTCGATTTTGAAGAGATAAGGGTGGCTAGGGTTTTGGTTGGGCTTAGATTTTGGGTTTTGAGTTGGGGAATAAGAAATAGGAGGGAGAAAGTAAGAAAATGGTGTAAAAGATTATGTGATTTTGTGGTGCTCCGCCGGTGGTGGCGATTTCCATCCAGCGGAGATGGGCGACGGACATCGAGGTCTGAGGGAGAGGGGAGAGAGTGAAAAGAGAGAAGAAGAAGAGAGGAAATAAGGGGAAAATGGGGGCAATTTTCAGGGATTCTAAGCTTTAAATACCTAGGGAGGGGATTCATAGGGGTCGTTAGATCAAAGTGAGATGCACGATTGAGATCAAATCTCAACAAAATGACCAAAACGATGTCGTTTTGAGGCGTCTAATTGGGCCTTGAGCTGGGCGGGTCAAGTGTTCTTGGGCCACTGATTTGGTCCATGTTTGGGGCCAAGTTTTGCTTTGAAATAACAAAACCAATCCCCTTAACCCCATTATTAACTATTTAAAAATCTAAGTCTAAAATCTACAAACACACACAATAAACCTAAAACGAATGTATTGTAGGAGAAAAGAAAGAGCAAAAATTAGGAATTTATAGTTGCCCATCTTTGCTCGAGAACATGAAGAGTTTTCATGCAAAGAAAGTGAATGCCATAGCTAATTTTGCTCATGTATCACTCCAATGAAAGCATTTTTGAAAGAGGTGACCGAACCTTGCTTTCGAGGTTGCCTATATATCCTTGGCTATAAAGAAATCAGGTTAGTGTAGTTCTAAAAAATTTGGTAGCTGGGACTACTGGGCACTGGAATTAAGATTGTTGTTGTTGATGTTGTTGCTATTAATGTTATTGCCACTTGCTTCTTACATCAAAAGAAAAAGAGAAGAGAACTACATATGTCTGCCAACTAAGAGTACAAAATTCCTATATATATGTCTTCTGGAGTCAACTCTTGATTCTTGACCCGCTCGCATGTGTTGACCGTATTGGATCTTGATGCTCTCTGAAGAAAAGATTATGACTCAATCTCAGTTGCTTGCTTTCCTGATCCGAAATTAAGAAGATGAATCTTGAGACGCTAAGTTGCTGGCACATTATCAAAGCTAACTTCAACTATCTTATGATCGAAAGACTTCTTTCTTCTGATGAGAAACTGAAACTATATGCTTTAATCGTCACATGTGCTCTACGGCGGGGCTTGCAAAGCCATCAAAGATGAACAAAACACTTTTCTTCCCTAGTTTGGACTAGTAAAATTTTATGAGTTATCAAAGAGAGCTATAAACTATCTAATTTATTGAAAGGCAGACAGAGACAATAGTATAAACTAGCTAAGAGAGATAAAATTTGTAACAAGGGATTGTATACCCTATGTTACCAAGAGGATATGTAACCAGGGGGTGATACCTTATAACACTGAGAAATGTATCTAACTAGGGGTTGGTGCCCTATATCACTAAGAGAGAATGTAACCAGGGGTTGGCACCCTGCATAACTAAGGATGAATGTAACCACGGGTTGTCACCATGTATCACTAGGAAGGAATGTAACCAGGGGTTAGCACCCTGTATCACTAGGAAGGAATGTAACCAGGGGTTAGTACTTTTTATTACTGAGAGAATGTAATTAGGGTTTGGCACCATTTATCACTAAGAGAGAATGTAACCATGGGTTGGTGCCCTGTATCACAGAAAATGAGTGTAACAAGGGGTTGGCTCCTTGTATCACTGAAAGATAATGTAACCAGGGGTTAGCGCCCTGTATTACTAAGGGGGAATATAGCTAGGGGTTGGCGCCCTGTATTACTAGGAAGGAATTTAACCAGGGGTTGGTACCCTGAATTACAGAAAGAAATGTAACCAGGGATTGGTACCTGTATTACTGAACGGAAATGTAACCAGGGGTTGGCGCCCTATATCTCTAGGAAGGAATGTAACCAGGGGTTAGAACCCTGTATTAATGAAAGGAAATGTAACCAGGGGTTGGTACCCTGTATTACTGAAAGGAAATATAACTAGGGGTTGGCACCCTGTATCACTAGGAAGGAATGTAACCGGGGGTTGGTACCCTGTATTACTGAAAGGAAATATAACTAGGGGTTGGCACCCTGTATCACTAGGAAGGAATGTAACCGGGGGTTGGTACCCTGTATTACTGAAAGGAATGTAACCAGGGGTTGGTACCTTGTATTACTGAAAAGGAAATATAACCAGGGATTGGCGCCATGTATCACTAAAAATAAATATAACTAGGGGTTAGTACATTGTATTACTGAAAGGAAATGTGACCAGGGGTTGGTACCCTGTATTACTAAAAGGAAATGTAACCAGGGGTTGGCGCCCTGTATCACTAGGAAGGAATATTATCGGGGGTTGGTACCCTGTATTACTGAAAGAAAATATAACCAGGGGTTGGTACCATGTATTACTGAGCAGAATGTAACCAGGGGTTGGTACCCTGTATTACAGAAAGAAAATGTAACCAGGGGTTGGCGCCCTTTATCACTAGGAAGGAATGTAAGCAGGGGTTGGTATCCTGTATTACTGAAAGGAAATGTAACTAGGTGTTGGTACCCCTTATTACTGAAATGAAATATAACTAGGGGTTGGCGCCCTATATTAGTGATAAAGTGATGAATCCCTCTAGGAGAAAAGGTTCTACCCGAGTTAAGCTATATAAAACAGCCTGAGCGAAGAGTACTTCTACCTGGAAATATGAGCTGGATCCCCCTGGCCAAAAGGTTCTAAACTTAGTTAAGCTACGAAAATGGGTTGAGCGAAGTGTACTTCTATCCGGAAATATGAGCTGGATCCCCCTGGCCAAAAGGTTCTAAACTTAGTTAAGCTACGAAAATGGGTTGAGCGAAGTGTACTTCTATCCGGAAATATGAGCTGGATCCCCCTAGGCGAAAAGGTTATACATGAGTTAAGCTACGTAAAATAGCATGCGTGAAGAGTACTTTTACACGAAAATATGAGCTGAATCCCCCTAGGCAAAAACATTCTACCCGAGTTAAGCTATGAAAATGGGAGGTATGAACACTAGTGATGCACTGAATATAAACGAATATTGAGATTTTGAGGAACATGCCTTTGGTGATATTCGTCCTTTGAGAATCGCCATTCTGCACTACTTTGTTCCTGCTTCAAACAAAGAAAATATTGTGAGTTTTCAAAGTGTTGGTCGGTTTGGGGCCTTGATGCCCTGAGTAGTTTGAATTTCATGGCCACCCCGCTGTTGGAAAACTGATTCTATCAGTGTGGTACCAAGTTGCTCGAATATTCTGTATCGCTTTTTGGAGACCTTGGCTTTCAGACATTTCCCCCGACTGTTTCATACCCGGATATCCATGGTACCGCTAACCCTTGTCCCTAAAGAAAGGAAATTTTCCTTTAAAATCAAACTTAGGTGTCTTGCACCCAGTACCAGTTTGTGTCCGTAGTGCTTATCACAATTTCCCATGAAGCAAGTCTTGCTTAGGCCACTTTTTCAGTTTCTTTCAGACACTTTGTTTGGCTTATCAAAAGAGATCAAAGATAGATTTGTACCTTCGTCAATGTCGTATATGCCCCAAATTATGCTCAGTATTACGGGGAAACTATAGCCAGTTTTGCATCCATTTCTTTGCTTTGCTTTTGATGCAAGATTAGACCAAGAGGGACTCAAAGCAAAGTATGGGTAAAAATAGAAGAGTAATTGAGAGTGTAAAAGAACTGTGTTTAAACAAAAGTTATCCTTTTCAGGAAAAGGAATAGGGAGACTTATCTGGAGGTATCTGCCGACTTAAATGAATCAAGATATACAATTTGGACTGGACGCCTGATCCATCTGAATCAAGATTACTGGTACAAAAGAATCAAAGTCGTAACGTTGTAGGGTAATGTTGTCCAATAGGTCAGATGATTATTGCCCCGATCTCAACTCCTTTGATAGTGACAACCCCGTCAAAATACTTTTTCGATACATGGTTGTCGTCCGGAACTACTTCCTCTATTGAGCTGACCTCTTCGTCTGGGAAGTATGTGTTCAGTAGTTCGTAATCATCATCAACTGGATTCTCTGCTAAATTATCTGCCAAAGCATGGGCTTTCATTGCGGTGCGAGTGACATAGACGGTGTCGAACTCTGCGAGTAAAATTTTCCATTCTGCGAACCTGCCAGTAGGCATTGGTTTTTGGAAGTATACTTCAAAGGATCCGTTCTGGATATGAGGCAAGTAGTGTAAGCCAAAATATAGTGCCTCAGCTTCTGAGCGACCCAAGTCAGGGCACAACACGCCCTTTCTAAAAGGGTATACTTGGCCTCATAATTGGTGAACTTCTTGCTCAAGTAGTAGATTACATGTTCCTTTTTTCCTATCACATCATGTTGACCCATAACACATCCAAAAGGAATTATCCATCACCGATAAATATAAAACAAAAAGGCCTACCAGGCTCGGGTGGGACCCATACAGAGGGTTTGGATAGATAGTCTTTGATCCTATCGAATGCTTATTGGAAATCGTCCATCCATTTGACAGCATCATCCTTTTTCAGCAACTAGAAGATAGCCTCGCATGTGGTTATGAGCTGAGCAATGAACCTACTGATATAGTTCAACCTCCCGAGCAAACTCATGACTTCAGTTTTGTTCTTCGAGGGTGGCAGATCTCGAATGGATGTTATCTTAGATGAATCCAATTCGATGCCTCTCCAGGTGACTATAAAATTGAGGAGTTTCCCATATGGAACCCCAAATGCACACTTGGCTGGATTGAGCTTAAGGTCATACCTCCGCAGCCATTCGAAGAACTTTTTCAAATCACGCACATGATTAGCTTGTGTCTTTGACTTTGTGATGGCATCATCAACATATACTTCAATAGTTTTGTGCATTATGTCGTGAAAAATGGTGGTCATGGCCCTCATGTAAGTTTCCCCTTCATCCTTCAAACCGAATGATATGACCTTGTAATAATAAGTACCCCATGAAGTTGTGAAAGTGGTCTTTTCTGCATCATCCTCATCCATTGGAATTTGGTGGTACCCAGCATAGCAATCCACGAAAGATTGTATCTCATGCTTCGCGCAATTACCTACAAGGATGTGGATGTTTGGTAAAGAATGATTATCATTTGGAGTCGCTTTGTTCAAGTCTCTATAGTCAACATAGACTTTGGTTTTTACATCCTTCTTTGGCACAAGCACAAAATTTGCCGCCCAGGTGGTGTATCGGACAACTTTGACCACAATAGTGCTCAATTGCTTCATAATTTCCTCTTTGATTTTATCACTCATGTCTGTTTTAAATTTTTGTTGCTTTTGTTGGACTAGTAGAAAATCAGGATACATGGGAAGCTTATGAAACACTAGATCAACACTTAAGCCTGGAATATCATCATAAAACGAAGCAAACACATCTCTGTATAAAATTTGAATCAAGGCATCTCTGGTTTTTTGTTTAGTGTGAATGCTTATCTTTGTTTCTCTAACTTCTTCATGACTTCCGATATTAATTGGCTCAGTGTCATTGAGGTTGGGCTTAGGCTTATTTTCAAATTGTTCCAACTCTATTTTTATTTCCTCAACTACCTCATCTTCATCATAGTCAACCTCTTGATGCATTATTTCGAAATTAGATAGCTTTTTAAGATCTGGGCGTGAATTCTGCATGCATGTCATGTTATTAAAGTCGGGATTTAGAAAAAGGAAAAGATAGAGAACTTAATATGAAAATGACCAGCACTTTATTAAATTTGAAAGGATAGAAGGGTTAACATCAAAACAAAGTAATCATACTGAGATGTTTGGATTACAACCCCTAAAGTAACCCAAATAGAAAAATGAAGATGCAAAAACAAACTACCAAGACTCCTTCCTTGTAGGGAGAGGAGTTTCTTCCCAATTGTTGAGTATGGTGTCTGGGCCAATTAGTTGCATATCGGCACGAATAGTGCCTTCACCAGTTTAGATCATATTCATTTCAAAACATATCTGGTTGAGGCCATGGCAAATTTGATTAATGTTTTCCTGCGCCGAGGAATTTTGTCCTCTTGGAGTCGCGGGTTGACAAAAGTGTAAACAATGAGAGGGGTCGATTTTTGCAAAACCTAACCATGCTTTTTGCGGTGCTGGATTTGTCTTCATCTGCTTGTGTTGGCCTGAAGCCTAAGCCAAAAGTACCCTTGTTACTAAAGGGAGAGATGGGTTCCGAAATTCCTTGTAATGACACCCCAAGCCTTTTCCTGGCTCATAACCCTGTCTCGGCATAAGTGCAGCCACCATTACAGATATGGCAGAAAGACGAGGATGCATAAATGGATGACTTGTCTTCATAAATGGATGACTTGTCTTCTCTGTGAACAACAATTTCTTTCTTGTCATGTTCGTACTTGACCATCTGATGCAAGGTGGATAGAACAGCTCGGGCCATATGGATCCATGGCCTTCCATGAAGAAAATTATAAGAAATTTCCATTTCCACTACTTGGAAGATAATTTCAAAATCAACCGGCCCAATTTTCATGGTGAGGTTGATCACCCTAATGGTATCTCTCGCTGATCCATTAAAAGCCCGAATGCAGACATTGCTGGGTCGGATTCTATATGTATTCATCTTCAGTTTTTGCAAGGTAGAGAGAGTCATACATCTACGCTCGAGCCTCCATCAACCATGTCTCGCTTTACATAGTGCCCCTCACATTTGACAGTCAGGTGTAAAGCCCTATTGTGCCTGGCTCCTTCCTCAGGGAGTTCATCATCAGTAAAGGTGATTCTATTTACCTCAAAAAATCTGTTGGCCATCTTCTCTAACTGATTCAATGTGGTCTTCTCTTAGACATGTGTCTCATTCAGGATCTTGATTAGTACACGGTGATGCTCGTCTGAATGTATGAGCAGAGATAACAATGAGATTTGGGGATGAATCACTACTGAAATTTGTCCTTCTCTGATTTGCTTAGCCTTCCTCAACTCTTCTGGAGAGTAACACCTCCCCGATCGAGTCAAATATCCAGTTCCCCCACTTATTTTATGTTTTCCTTGCCTTTGTAGGTCGCCACCGTTTTGTTGTAGTTCCAAGGAATGGTTCTTGTGTTTGTCACACGGGGTTGTACGACAGGCGTGATTATGTCGGCTCTGTTATACCCTTTGTACCGCCCTAATTCTTCTTTGTGATAGGGTGGCCTTCTAGGACATACAACATTGGGCTTAAAATATTGGAGCGGACTTCCAACCTTGAGACCTTGGGAACAAATAAAGTTACCTTTTCTGAGCTCGGGGCGCCTTTCACAATCAACAGCGTATCTCGTCTTGGACTTACTTCCAGTTTGGTTCCCTCTTGAATTGTTCCCATTGTCATTTCTGCTCGACAAACATCTTGTATTCTTGATCTCAGCCAATCATTCCCATGAAATGATTATCATTGTGTGCTGTCAACGGGTTGTTTTTCACATTAGGAGGGTCCTCAACATTTGTTACCACAATCAACTTTTGAGCGATGAGTCTTTCTATGGCTCTTTTCAAAGTCTAACAGTCATCAGTTGTATGCCCCGGGGAACCTGAATGATATTCACATCTAACATTTGCTTGAAATCCATATGAATCAGGATGCATAAAGTGGGGAGCGATGGGTCCAATCATACCCATCTACTTCAACTTCTGGAACAGACTAGAGTATGATCCAGCCAATTGAGTTTCCACCGGCCTCTAATCTCGACCATAATCCTTCCTGGGACGAGCATTGTAGGGTGCCCAAAACCTTTGCTACTGAGCTTGGGGGATCCTTAAAGCTGGTGCCCGTACCTGTTGCTTGGGAGGCCGAGCATAAGACTGGGCATTAAACACTGTGTATTGTGAGCCCATAGAGTATTGAGGAATTGTCAAGGGATAAGAATGTTGAGGGTAGCTGCACTGCCCGTGCTAAACTTGCACATAAGGGTGCGATGCCCCTCTTTGAAATTATCTGGACCCCGAAGTCATCATGGACCCTTCATCTCTCTTCTTTCTATTTGCCAGACTTCTCGACCCGTTTTGGATTGCTTGGGTGGTAGCTTTGAGGGCAGCTTGACTTACAATTCTGCCAATCTTGAGGATATTTTCGACCATTTCCCCTATCTTGATAGCTTCTGCAAAAGGTCTACCTATTGCGGGCATCATATTTGGAAGTAATCAGGATCTTGAGCCTCTAGAAAAATAGTGATCAACTTGTGGTTATCCATGGGTGGCAAAACTCTAGCCGATTTCTCCCTCTACTTGATGGCATACTCCCTAAAGCTTTCAATCGGCTTTTTCTTCATATTAGCTAGGGAATTGCGATCTAGCGCAATATCAATATTATACTAGAATTGTTTGACGAAGGCATGGGCCATGTCGTCCCAAACATTCCACTGAGATATTTTGGTCAATGAACCATTCGGAGGCTTACCCCACAAGACTTTCCCCAAAATAAGCCATCAGAAATTCTTCTTTTCCACCTGTACCCTCAGTTGGTTGCAGTACCTTTTCAAGTGGGTGATAGGGTTGCCGTGTACATCATACTTCGCAAATTTTGGGGTCTTTAACCCTGGTGGAAAATGGATGTGAGGGAACATGCATATATCACTGAATGAGAAACTTTTGTAACCACCCAGTCCTTGAATGTTCTTTATGTTTTTCTCAAGACTTTTCATTTTTCTGGCCATCTCATCTGCTTACCCGCCTAGACAGCCGTTTCAGTTTTCACTGGTGACTCGTACTGAGGAGTCTAATTGTATGGAGCCGAGACCCTGAAAGCCATATTTGGAGAGTGGTATTGGCCTTCATAAGCACGAGATAGTGGTCATTGTTTGGCCTTGTCATAGGAGGTGGTGGCAGGATTGTATATACCGGAATGCCAGACACGACAAGAGGGGTGTTCCTGACCTGTGTGGTTGGAGGTCGCACATTAGAGGTACCAAGGGCGGCATGGAAGTTGTCGTTTAGCACATACCTTGGTGGTAGAATGTGATCCCTCGTTGCAAAGAGCGGTGGTCGAGTAGCCAGGGGTACAATGGAAGTTCCCTCTGAGGGACCCTGGGGCGGAGGCTGACTGGAGACCCAAGTCGGATACACATCAGATAACTGTTGTTTCAATCTTCTTACTTCCTACGACTCTTGCTTAACTGACTGACCCTGGGGGTCGTCATTGACCAACTCGATTTCATCATTGTTAGCCATCGATACCTTTCCCTTAGATCTGGTGAAGTAATGATGTGTTGCCAGTTTCACCACAAACCAACAACCTTAAGCTTACTATATAAGAAACAACAAACGTATTAGGGTTAAGCATTATAATATATGAATCACACGTAATACGCCATGCTCATAACATTATCACTGCCTCTAACATTCTTTTGGAAGGCTTCATGTTTTATTCCGGCTTATAAGGTTGCTGCTTATTGACGCTGCAATTACTGATGATGCTACCCCCAGAGCCGGCGTTGCTAGGGGCCGGGTTAGAGGCAGAGGCAGAGGCCGAGGAGGAGCATGTGCTACAGGTAGAGCACCTGTCAGAGTAGCAGTTGAGGAGTCGCAAATAGCTCCGGTTGGGGCACAGGTACCGGAGGCGCCTATTGCTACCCCGAGACTTCAGGAGACTTTAGCATAGTTCCTTAGCATGTTTGGTACATTGGCTTAGGCGAGATTATTCCGATTACACCAGCTAGTTCACAGACTGGGGGAGGAGCTCAGACTCCCGCCGCCCATACTCCAGAGCAGCTAGTCCATGTTGGTCAGGTTCTAGGTATCATGCTGACATAGCCTGTTGTTCTAGTTCAGCCCGTGGTTAAGGCAGCAGCATCTGAGGAGAAACAACTTAGACTTGCGAGGTTCAAGAAGTATCACCCTCCTACTTTCAGTGGTTTGGCTTCAGAGGATGCACATGGTTTCCTGAAGGAGTTCCACCGTACTCTTTGCACTATAGTTATTGTGGAGACGAGTGGGGTTGCTTTTACTACATTCCAACTTAAGGGAGCGGCATATCAGTGCTGGCGAGCGTATGAGTTGGGTAGTTTGGTCGATGCAGCTTCACTATCATGGACTCAGTTTTCAGAGATGTTCTTGAGAAAGTTTGTTCCCCAGGCCCTTCGAGATGCATGGCGCACAGAGTTTGAGCAGTTGTGCCAGGGTACTATGTCAGTGTCAGAGTATGCCGTTAGATTCAGTGATCTGTCGATACATGCACCCACTTTGATTTCTACAGTTAGAGAGCAAGTCTATAGGTTCATTGAGGGGCTCAATCATGATATTCGGTTTAGCATAGCTCGGGAGTTGGATTCGGATATTCTATTTCAGTAAGTGGTAGATATCACTCACCGATTAGAGGGCATGCAGGGTCAGGAGAGAGAGAGGACAGGGAGGCTAAGAGGCCTCGTAGACCGGGAGGATCTACTGGTCCCTATTATGGACGCAGGGCATGCCATGATAGAGGTTATGTGGGTCAGCCAGTTTAGTTTGCACTTCATGCTTCGCGCGGTGTTTCAGATACCCATGGGTCTCAGAGTACCCATAACGGATAGCTTCCACAGCCACGTCAGCCGAGAGGTTGCTTTGAGTGTGGAGATACCAGCCACATGGTGAGAGATTGTCCCAGACTCCGGGCAGATGTGTCATAGCGGGATATTCAGTCTATGATTTATGCTCCAGTTGCTGCTATCCCTACACTGCCGGCTAGGGGTGTAGGTCAGGCGGGTAGAAGGCACCCAAGAGGGGGAGACCCGGCCCATTTATATGCTTTCCATGATAGGGCTAAGACCGCTGCACCAGATGGTGTTGTTACATGTATGGTTTCGAATTGTTATAGAGAAGCATCATTCTTACTTTGATTCGGTTCTGCTTATCGGAGTGAGTCCTCCTATCTTGCTTCACATATAGGTGAGGTTCATGATTTTGTACGTTGCTTATGTGTTTTCCCATGTTAGGAGATTCTGTAGTGATAGCCCGTGTCTATCATTTTGTTTTATTCACTATTGAGGCTATGAGACTAAAAGTGACTTTCTGTTACCCATTATAGTGGGTTTTGATGTGATTTTTGGATGGTTTAGTTACGATTTGTGATCTAGATGTTCCACCGGAATGTGGAGTTCGTTACTTGTTGTGATTCTGTATTGCAAAATGGAATTAGTGGAAAGTTTCGATTGGTATGATGTATATTCTACTTGTGATTTAGAGCTGAGGATGGGATCCTCGCGTTTTCATGCAGTTTGATATGTTTGAACTGGGCTACGTGTCGCGGTGGGATTATACTAGGATGATATCCTTGTGGCTAGTTCATATGTTTTGATTCTCCCTAGTGGAGTAGATTCGTAGTATGATGCTGATAGGGAGTGGTGCCTATCGGGATTGCTTGATAGTTCTCTCATGTGTTTCTCTCTTTGCATATTTAGTCATGTTCGCATTATGCTTACCGTGTTATAGCTTACAAGATGTGTGCCCAGGTGGCGTTCGAAGTGACTTGTTGATTTGAGTGGATGGTCATGTGATCTTTATGTTTATTGCATCATTGTCAGTGCTATGAAGGTTTGGAACAGGGTTCTAGCAGGTATGAGGTTAATTGTCGGTGCTGCATTTGATTATGGACAGCTATGGTGGTTAGAGATGTTGTTATATGCATATGTGTGATGTGTCACGTTGTGTGGGTGTAGGCATGAGTTGTTGCAGCTGGTTAAGGCCATTACCGTGTGTTGATGTGGGAATCGTGCCTTTTGGAAATGATCGGATGGTGAGAAATTTGGTTCTAAGGTTATCAGTGCGAGTGAAAGGAATACTTTTTAGTTGGGATGGTGTCATCAGGCCTATGGGGATTGGGGTGACATGGGATCACCCACGAGTATATGTATGGCGAGTACATTCAGTGATTTTTTGATTTTGGAATGGTTCTTGGCATGTTCGAGGACAAACGTTTGTTTAAGAAGGGAGGATATAATGACCCGACCGGTCAATTTTGAGAATTAGCATTCCACTCGGTGGCTTAAGGTCCCGAGCAGCTTCATATTATATATTATGACTTGCGTGTGTGGTCGAGTTCAGATTTCGGATGATTCAGGATTAATTTGGAAGAAGTATTCTTGCTTTAGAAGCTTAAGCAGTAAGAGTTGACCGGAGTTGACTTTTGTGTAGACGACTCCGGAATGATTTTTTGGTGATTCTAAATGTTTTGTATGGTATTTTGGATGTAGACATGTGTCCGGATTTGGATTTGGAGGTCCGTAGGTTGATTTGATGCGTTTTTGGAGAAAATTAGAAAGTTGAAGGTTTGGAAGGTTGAGAGGTTTGACCGGGAGTTGACTTTGTTGATATCGGGCTCAGATTGTGATGCCGAGAGTTGGATTAGCTCAGTTATGTCATTTGGGACTTGCATGCAAAATTTGACGTAAGTCCAGGTTGATTTGATATGTTTCGATGCGAGTTGTAGAATTTGGAAGTCTGTAGGTTCATTAAGTTCGATTTGTGGTGCGATGCATCGTTTTGATGTTGTTTGATGTGATTTGAGGCCTCGAGCTGATCTTCGTTATGTTATGGGACTTGGTGGTATGTACGGACGGGGTTTTGGGGGGCCCCAGGTGCGTGTCGGACGATTTTCAGATCAATTGGATCATATTGGGTGATGCTGGTTTGGGCAGAGTTCTGGTGTGGTCGCACTTGTAGACCACTGGGCGCAGGTGCGATGGTCGCAAGTGCGGAGATGAAGGCGCAGAAGCGAGAGAGCTGGGAGCTGGAGTTTTTCGTATCTGCGATGTCATTCTCGCAGATGCGGCTTCGCAGGCGCGAAAGCAAAGGTGCAAGTGCAGATGTGAGCTGGTTGCAAGTCATTGCAGGTGCGGAGCATTTTTTGCAAAAGCGACTGCGCAGGTGCGCTTCTTGGTTCGCAGAAGCAACACCGCATGTGCGGTGTCTTGGGCGCAGGTTCAGCCATCTAAGATTTTTGCCATTTGCGCATCTGCGATGAATATTCCGCAGGTGCGACTTCGCATATGCGATTCTGAGTCCGCAAAAACGGAAGTGCTGGGTAGAAAGGTTTAAATTCGAGGGTTTGATTTCATTACTCATTTTTGGACCTAGGGAGCTCGGTTAGTGGCGAGTTTTCGTGGGTGTTTCAAGCAATTCATTGGGGTAAGTATTCTTAATCCGAATCTTATTATATTTCATAAATCCATTATTATTTTCATCATTTAATGAATGATTTAAGTTGGAAATTTGGGGGAAACTTGTGAAAACTTCATAGACTAAACTTTAGAGATTGGAAAGGTGATTTGAGGTTGGATTTGAGTAATTCTTATATGGTTGGACTCATTATCGAATGGTTGTTTGAATTTTTATAATTTTTGTTGGGTTGCGAGGCGCGGGCCCGGGGCTTACTTTTTGAGTTGACTTTATATTTCTCTTTCAAGATCGAATCTTTATTATCTCGAATTGTTTCTTGTGATTTTTATTTATGATGTTAAGTTAATTTTGCTAGATTTGAGCTGTCCGGAGGTTGTTTCACACGAGAAGGTCATTTTAGAGTATTTGTCTAGCTTCTTGAAGGTAAGTATCTTGCCTAACTTTGTCTGGGGGAAACTACCCCTTAGTATTTGAGTCATTTGTGCTAGTTGTGTCATGTAACGGCCATGTACGTGAGGTGACGAGTATGTACTCAGGCTTATTTATGGAAATTTGACCGTTTTAGGCTCTTAGGTTCTTATGTCCATTAAAAAATGAAGTTGTCTTATCATGTTAATCCTCCATTTACTAAATTCACCCTTACATGTCTTATTTGGAGTTGATTGATTCATGTTCTACCCTTGCTGCCAATAAACTCTTATGTGCCTTCATTGTAGGTGTCGCCTCTTTTTCCGTAATTGCTTAACCTTAATTGAAGTTATTGTTGTCTTTTCCGTAATTTCCTAACCTTAATTGAAGTTATTGTTGTCTTTTTCGTAATTGCTTAACCTTAATTGAAGTTATTATTATCTCCTCCGTAATTGCTTAACCTTAACTGAAGTTTTGTCATCCCTTTCATTGTTGACTTATACTTATGTGGAATCATTGTTATACATTATCTCTCCCTTTGTTGATCTATTCTTATGGAAAACATTATTACCTGTGTGTCTTTCATTGTGAGTTGGTTCTTCCATTTATTTGTGTTTTGTAGTTTTTGTGTTGATTTACTTGCCATACTCTCGTGTTATTGTTATTGTTGTTGCTGTACTCAGTGTTGTTGAGCCGAGGGTTACGAGTGGTTGTGGTATTAAAATTGTTTTGGGGAATAGTTGTGACATATGGGCACATGTGGTGAAAGACATTTTATTGTGTTGTTATCTTTGTGTCACACGTGGTATTGTTGAGAGGATTGTCGGGGTGTTCGCACGTGAGTTGTCTGTGCTATTTTTATTATTGATATTTGCACATGCGGCGTGACAAGGCGGGCTATATATATGGGTTTGCACATGTGGCAAGACAAGGTGGAAATATTCTTATGCACGTGCGGCTAGATAAGGTGGGCATTTACTTTATTATTGTGCACATGGTGAGACAAGGTCGGCTATGTTGGAGAATGATTTGTGATGACTTATGATGGCCTGTGGGCATTGTTATTGATGATGTGCCTACCTTGTGTGATTTGTACATTTTACGTTTTGTGGTGTTCTTTTTTACGTGCTCTTCGTTCCCTCCACTCTTACTTGTGGACTTGGGTTATGATAGAATGCTTGCACAAGCATACACGTACTTAATCACCCATATCGGTTTAAGACGATAAATCATAATGTTATTGACCATCTACATGTACTCTCGTTTACTTACCTTCTGTGTGAGAGTTGTTATATTGGCACGTGAGTTGTCCGTGTGGATATGAGAAATTGTCACTCCTTTAGTATGTGAGTTGACTATGCGTATATGAGGTATCAATGATATTTGCACATGAGTTTTCCGTGCAGCTCGTGAGTCGTCTGTGTGGTTATAAACTGTAATGTGGGCACAAGATGCCAAGTGATTAGGGTTCATGAACTGAGACCGGTGAATTGTGACTATGAGATGAAGTACCTTGGGGAAATTTTTAAACAAATCTTTTGTGAAAGTGGTTGCTCTTATTGAGTTGTTACTTGTTTTCCTTACTTGGTTTCACCGGACTTAAACTGTATTTAGCTTACTCCACGGCGTTATTACCTGTTGTGTCTCGTATCTAATTGCTGCTTTTAGCTTCCTATTACAAGCATCGCTTTGTTATTGTTATCATGCTTAGCTTTATATTGATATTGTTCGTTGTTAGTTTCACATTTATTCTTGTATAGGTTATTATGTATAGTAGGTGTCTTGACTATTCCTCGTCACTACTCCACCGAGATTAGTCTTGATACTTATTAGGTACCACTGTGGTGTACTCATGCTACGCTTTCTGCACACTTTTTTGTGCAGATCCAGGTACTTCGGAGTTAGTTGATTCTAATTAGCTGTTCGGGCTTTGCTGTGGAGACTCAAGGTATACCTGTCGTCACGTTCGCAGGCCCCGGAGTCACCTTCTGATCTTGTACTTGTACTGTTTATTTCTATTTCGAAACATTTCTACTTAGGGATTTTTCCTAAAAAAGTCATTAGAGCTTCTGACTTGTACTACCGGTTTTGGGATTTGTTGGTTTGTATATAAATTTCTATTTTGTATTTAATAGTTGTTGGTTAAATTTTTCCATTTATTTCAGTAAGCGTTAGGGTTACCTACTCCTAAAGACTAGGTGTCATCACGACATCCTACGGAGAGAAATTAGGGTCATGACAAGAGGAGGAGACACCGAATTGTTATCAGGTGCTTAGATCCTTCCAGGTACCAGAAGAAACGGACGCAACAAAGTCAACCGCAGAGGAACTTGAACAAATTGCCTTGTTCACTGAATTCCCAGATAAAAAGATTTATTTGGGAATAGGGTTGATCCCTGAACTCAGGCTTAAAAGTTNAAGTCACCTTCTGATCTTGTACTTGTACTGTTTATTTCTATTTCGAAACATTTCTACTTAGGGATTTTTCCTAAAAAAAGTCATTAGAGCTTCTGACTTGTACTACCGGTTTTGGGATTTGTTGGTTTGTATATAAATTTCTATTTTGTATTTAATAGTTGTTGGTTAAATTTTTTCATTTATTTCAGTAAGCGTTAGGGTTACCTACTCCTAAAGACTAGGTGTCATCACGACATCCTACGGAGAGAAATTAGGGTCATGACAAGAGGAGGAGACACCGAATTGTTATCAGGTGCTTAGATCCTTCCAGGTACCAGAAGAAACGGACGCAACAAAGTCAACCGCAGAGGAACTTGAACAAATTGCCTTGTTCACTGAATTCCCAGATAAAAAGATTTATTTGGGAATAGGGTTGATCCCTGAACTCAGGCTTAAAAGTTTTAAAAGCTAACTTGGATTGTTTTGCATGATCTCATTCAGATATGACAGATATTCCACGGGAAGTGACTGCCCACAAGCTAAGTTTGGATCCTAATTTCCCTTGGAAAAGTAGAAGTAGCGGATGATAGCCGAGATCAGAAATAGGTTTGTAAAAGAAGAGGTAACCAGGTTGTTGAACATAGGTTCTATACGTGAAGTAAGTTATCTTGATTCGTTCGCTAACTTAGTAGTTGTACCTAAAAAGAATAATAAGTTTAGAATGTGTATAGACTATAGAGATCTAAATAAAGCTTGTCCTAAGGATTCTTTTCCTTTGCTAAACATCGACCAAATAATCGATGTTGCAGCTGGGCAAGAGTTTATGAGTTTTCTTGATGCATATTCGGAGTACAATCAACTTAAAATGCACCCGAGGGATCAAGAAAAAAACCTCATTCATCACAAACCTTGGCACATATTGGTATAATGTGATGCCTTTTGGGCTTATAAATACCGGGGCCACTTATCAAAGGCTAGTTAATAAGATGTTCGAATGTCAAATTGGAAAAACTATGGAAGTATACATTGACGACATGTTGGTTAAGTCTCTTAGTGCAGGGAATCATTTGATTCATCTTCAAAAATTATTTGACATCTTGAAAAAACACAACATAAAGCTTAATCAAGAGAAATGTGCTTTTGGAGTTGGGTCCGGGAAATTCCTTGGCTTCTTGGTTTCTCAAAGGGAATTGAAGTAAATTCCGACAAGATTAAGGCCATAGAAGATATACCTAACCAACTTAAAAGTGTAAAGGTGGTACAACGGCTAACCGGCAAGTTAGCGGCCCTTAGGAGACTCATATCAAGGTCAACGGAGAAATGACACTATTTTTTCTTTGTTAAAGAAGAAAAATGATGTCTCATGGTTTCCAAAATTCAAGAAAGCATTGAAAGAATTGAAGAGGTATCTGTCTAGCCCTCCTTTGATGTCAAAACCGAAGGAGGGAGAGCAATTGTTAATCTATTTAGCAGAATCAGAGGTTGCAGTAAGTGCAATTCTGGTTCAGGAGGAAGAAGGTACACAATTCCCTATATATTATATTAGTAAGATAGTTTCAGGTGCGGAAATACGATACCCGCACCTGGAAAAGTTAGATCTAGCTCTCGTAGTTTCCTCCCGAAAACTTAGACCCTAATTTCAATGCCACCCTATAACCTTTGTGATGAACTTTCCTCTGAGGAACGTCCTTCATAAACCTGAGTTATTGGGTCGATTGGCTAAATGGGTAGTTGAAATTAGTAAATTTGATATAGAATATTGACCTCAGACTGCTATCAAGTCACAAGTTTTGGCCTACTTTGTGGCTGAATTTAGTCTGGGAATGATGCCTTTAGCTGCTAAAGAAGCAGTTCTGGTATCGGGAACTGTCTCTGATGTATGGGCCTTGTTTACAAATAGAGCCTCCTATGTAAAATGCTCCGGTCTTGGGATAGTACTAATCACTCTTTCGGGGGAAACCCTGAGACAAGCCATTAGAACTGTTCCATTGACTAACAATGAAGACAAGTATGAAGCTTTGATTGCAGGACTTGAATTAGGTTGGAGACTAGGCTCCGAGATGATTGAAGTAAAATACGACTCTATTGGTAGTAAATTAGATATATGGAATCTTCGATACCAAAGAAGAGTGCATGCCAGTACTTGAATAAAGTTCAAGTTTTATTTTCCCGTTTTAGGGAATGCTCAGTGATCCATATCCTAAGAGAAGAAAATGTGAAGGCAGATGCGTTTGCCAATTTAGGTTCGTCCACGAAAATGAAAGGAGCAGGTTCCGGTACAGTTGTTCAGCTAATGCATTTAGTCTTAGATGTAGATGGATATTGCGAAGTTAACTCAACCAACTTAATCTGGGATTGGAGAAACGAGTTTATAGAATATTTAATGTACAAAAAGTTGCATGAGGATTCTAAAACCTCTCGGGCATTAAGAACAAAAATTGCTCGATATTGTCTCGTTGATGTACAATTGTATCAAAGGTCTTTCTAAGGACCGTTGGCTCGATGTTTAGGAACATCAGAGATTGTTTATGTAATGAGAGAAGTTCATGAAGGGGTTTGTGGAAATCACTCTGGTGCAGACTCGTTGATGCTCAAATTGATAAGGGTCAGTTACTATTGGCACTAGATGGAACAAGACGCAAAGGCGTTTGTACAAAGATGTGATAAGTAACAACGGCATGCTCAATCAGTGCATCAGCCAGCAGAGCTTTTGCATTCGGTGGTGTCACTGTGGCCATTCATGAAATGGAGGATGGATATAGTCGGTCCTTTACCTCAAGGGTCCGAGCAGGTAAAATTTCTTTTAGTTTTAACTGATTATTTTACTATGTGGGTTGAAGCATGGTGCTTTCAAGAAGATTGGAGAGCGAGAAGTGATTGATTTCATTTGGGTTCATATCATTTGCCGGTTTGGAGTACCAAAAGAAATTGCTTGTGACAATAGGCCACAATTTATAAGTTCCAAAGTTACAAAATTCCTAGAAGGATTGAAAATCAAAAGGATCACATCTTCCTCATATCACCCAAGTGCTAATTGTCAAGTGGAGTCAACTAACAAGGTAATAATTCAAAATCTCAAAAAGAAATTAGAGGATGCAAAAGGTAAATGGCCAGAAGAGTAGCTAGGAGTGCTGTGGGCATATCGAACAACATCAAAGTCGAGCACAAGAGAAACACCTTGTTTCCTTGTGTACGGTGCGAAAGCTTCGATTTCGGTAGAGATTGGGGAATCGGCCATAAGGTATTCTCGAGCAAACGAGCAGTAGAATGATGAAGGAATATTTATTAAGTTGGACTTGCTTTAGGAGCATCAAAACTTAGCTTATGTAAGGATGGTGGCACAAAATCAAAGGATGGAACTTTATTATAATCGCAGAACAAATCTATGTTATTTCAAAGTTAGAGATTTAGTTTTGCGGAAGGTAACTCATAATACCCGGGAAGTCAATGCTGGAAAGCTGGGACTAACCTTGGAAGGACCTTACCAGATTTCAGCTATGACCGATAAAGGGTCATATCAACTGAAAAATCAAGATGGAGTAAAGTTACCAAGAAATTAGAACGTAACTCACCTCAAAATGTATTATTGTTAAAGATCCTTGATGATACTGAAAGTATGTGCTGCACTCTTTTCCCTTCATCCAGTGTTTTTCCAATTGAATTTTTCTGACAAGGTTTTTAATGAGGCAACAATGTAAAGCATACTCCGAAGAAGGATCGTTGACAACAACAAGAACCCCAGTGTTCAAATTCTCATACTTTGCATCCGAACACTGGGTGGGGGGAACTAATCTATATCAGAGCACTAAAAGTGTCAATGGAATCTAGGACTACTAGAATCAAAAATTGTATCTTGAATTTAAAAGTTTAAAAGTTAAGTTATTTTGAAACGTCGAGTCAGGGTCGGGGACTGAATATTCAGCCCTGTAGAAATAAGTAATATACGTTAGCTACATATATTGGAAGCTTTATTTACTTAAGCGAATATAAGAATTTTGCTCATGTAAATTTACTTTTGAAAATAGAAGGAATAAATTAAAGTTTTTTTGTTTTTATCTTATTTCTTGTCCGAATGATGTCTTTTTTATTTGAATGTTACTTAAACTTCAAGTGCTAGTGCCAGAATGAACAGGAAACGTCCTCTTCAAGAATACTGTAAACATACGGGCCCTCTCTTATGAAACCTTCATAATTAAAGAGGAAAAACCGAAAGTATGAATGCCCGATATTATTTATCGGATGTTAAAATTCCAGAACTTTATCAATAAAAAAAAAGATGTCTTTTGCGCATAAATTAAGTAAAAGGTGTCTTTTATTTCAAAAATACCGAAATCAATAGAGTTTTGGCATAATTACGGAAGGAAAAAGAAATATATACATTAATTTGTTTTATCAGCAAAGTCCGGAGGACAAGAAGTCTATGTTGCATCTTTTGAAGGTGAAGGCTGCTCAGCATCTGGTTCAACGCTTTCATTCTTATCTTTTTCTTCTTCTTCTTCAACCTTCTCTTCAGTTTTCGAGGACCCAGAACAAGTGCTCGAGGATCTTGAAGCAGTGGGTCGGGCAGGATTGTTCTCGGAGGCGGTTGTCTCCAAGTCAAGGGCTTCAGCAATGCAATCATCTATATTCAAAATGACTTCTTTGGCATCCTCCAAAGTTTTTCTTCTCATATGATAAACTGCACGAGTTTTCTCAAGCAGGAAAGAGTCCTCTTGATCCCGGAGTTTAGTTTGGAGCTTTTGGATTTTGGACTACAGTCGATCATTTTCAACCCTCAAAATATCATAGGTTCAGCAAAGATAAGTATTTATATTTGCATGTTCACGGTTTTGCTCTATGACCTTTTTGAGCCTTTCCTCCATTCTTGCCCTCTTATCCCTAGCCGCAGAAGCTTTCTCAATTTTGGAATGCAAGTTTGCTTCTAGATTGTTGATTTGTTCCATGAAAGTAGACTCGCATTCCGCTGCCCAAGACACAGCATCTTGCAGCTCAGGCCACTTGGACTCTAGCTCAGCAAACTCATCATGTAACTGAGTGGCCTCTTGGCTGTGAGCCATTTTCTCCTGCTCAGTTTGCTACAACCGGGCTTCAAGTTCGTCCATCTGAGAAAGCCTTGCCTCTAAACCCGGGAGACACTCAACGAGTTGGTCCCGTTCAGCAGTAATTTGATCCCGCTCGACAGCAAGTATCTTTTTGGTTAGGATCATCTTTTGTAAGCCCTCGGAGGCGAGGAGGTTAGCCTGTAAAGTCAAAGATTAAAGTTAATGAAAATAATGGTTACAAGTAAAAATGATAAGGAGATGGAGAAGGAGAAGATGATACCTAAATAGTAAAGTGCATGTTGTTATTGATCAGACACTCCGCAGAAAGAGCATCCATATTTCTCCGGTCCTTGTTCGAAGCCAAAGGCTTCAAGTAGTTGGAAACTTCCACCAGCTTGGAAAGCAAATGGAACTCATTTGAAACTAAAAAGGTAATATTGCCTTTACCATTAGGGTTTCAGGTAGGTGCCAGGAAAGAATTTTCTATGTTCCCTTGGTTGGGTGACCGGGGGAAATGTATATCTTCACTAGTTCAATTGGGTCCAGTGGCAAAGCAGGGGATGTTGTTGAAGCAGAAGGTGGAGGAACATTAGAAGTGGAGCCCCCTCTATCCAGAGGCGACAACTGGAGCACAGAAGCGAGAGACAATATTTTCAACCATGTCTAACTCTGTAAAGAGTCCTTGAAGGTCATTCAGTTGAGCTGGGGAAGTTCTCCTTTTTTTTCTTCTTTGAAGAGAAACCACTTCATCATCATCCTCGGTTTCTTATTTGTCAAGTACCACCATGACCGGTCATGTCGGGGTTTCTTTTATGATGGGAGACTTCTCTTGAGCCTCAGCCTTGGAGGCACGTCTTTTTTTTTTTGGTTTTTTCTTTTTGGGTTGAGGACTCAGGGAATATGTGCCTTCACCGGAAGAAAGAGCGGCATCATGATCTCTCTTCCGATCAAGGGCTTCTTGAATCCGTTGCTGAGCTACCTTCGGGTCAGAAGAAACTCCGATGGTGGGACAGACAGAAGATTCCTTCGGAAGGCCTACATGTTATGAAAAGAAGTCAAAAATTTGTATACTGCATAAAGTTGAAGATTTAAAAAGGAAAGGAAAATTTCTACTCACCATAGTTCTTAGCCTTCCAGTTAACCCTGTTTGATATTTCCTTCTACTTCCGCCAGTCCGGTGTGGAAATATTTAAAAAAAATTACACCCATTGGATTAGGTTCTCAACCACCGGAGGAACCCAACAGGTGGCTGAAATAGGAGAAGGAAAAGTTAGTAAAAGGGAGAAATTCCCTTTAACACGGTGAAAAGGGGATATTTGAAAAAATTACGAGTGTAGTTCCAGGATTCCACGATAGGAGATTATGACGCCGATAGAATGTCCCCGGGAGCGACGACATCGAACCTGTCCATCCAACCACGGTCACTGTTATCATCAACACTGGTGACAATGGCATAATGACCATATTTTCTAAGTTTGATCATGCCTCCATGAAAAATCTTAGGGGCGTAGAAGTTGATCATGTGAGCAAAGGTAAGGGTTTCACCGGCCTGGAAACACAAGATCTAAAGACAAGCCATCGTTCGCCATATTGGGGGTAGGAGAAGGAAAAGTTAGTAAAAGGGAGGAATTTCCTTTAAAATAGTGAAAAAGGGATATTTGAAAAAAATTACGAGTGTAGTTCCAGGATTCCATAATAGGAGATTCTGGCGCCGTTAGAATGTCCCCGGGAGCGACGACATTGAACATGTCCATCCAACCACAGTTACTGTCATCATCAACACTGGTAACGATGGCAGAATGACCATATTTTCTGAGTTTGATCATGCCTCCATGAAAAATCTTAGGGGCGTAAAAGTTGATCATGTGAGCAAAGGTAAGGGTTTCACCGGCCTGGAAAAACAAGAACTGAAGACAAGTCACCATTCGCCATATTGGGGGTCCTACTTGAGCTAAGTAGACTCGGTAGTTCCAGCAAAACTCCAAGATAATGGGATCAATTTCTTGGCCAAGTCTTAAAGTGAAAGGGTATGTGTAAATGTACATGTACCCTGATTTACTTAAAGTGATCCTTTCCACTTTATTAGGGATTAAAACCTCAATATTGTTATAGCCACAATCTTCTTTCACAATGGGGATACTAGCAGGGCGAATGGAAGAAGGATATTTACCAACAACTCTGTTTCTGTCGTTTTCAGGGTTATAGGGTTCCATTTAAATATGGAGATCCGTCTCACAATTTAGTTGAGAAGGGATGATTGTGCTAGTAGAAGGAGGAACGACATCAGATTCTTTAGACTTGTTCTTCTTGGATGGTCCACCACCGATGTAAGTGCCTGTGTAACCGGGGGAAGAGATAGCAGAAGACATGTTGATGAAAAGTATGGGTATGAAAGTTTTATTGAGAAAGAGAGAGTTGCAAAAAAGCTTTAAGAGAATTCCACGAAGGAAGGTTTGTAAAGTTAAAGGTAGAAGTGATGAGAAGGGGAGAAGTTTATAGACGGCAGAATACAAGGCCATCATTACCTAGGTAACTGTCGAAAGTATGTCGAACCACGGGATAATAGGTGTTCAGCTCATTAAATGCAAGGAGACGTGCGTCCTT
>AWOL01S0047310.1:0-28317 GCA_000715115.1 Nicotiana otophora
GTAAAGGGTATAGGTGTTTAACGGGTGGGCCGAGCCGGTCCGGGTTGAGAAAAAAGGTGACCGACCGGTTTCCAATCCGGGCCGGTTATCGGTTTTTTCAAACCGGTCTTAACAGGTCCGGGTCCATCTGGTTAAAAAATGAACTGGAAGGGTTACGGGTCCAAGGGGCCTGGCCGGGTTAGTGTCATTTTTTTTTGTATTTTGTATAACTATCGTAATTTATATTAATATAAAGTAAAAATATAAACAAAAAACAATCTTCTTATAAAAAGTGTATATGAATGAAAGGATGCAAAGGCTTTAAAATCTTTATATTTGAAATTTTGAATATTTTATTAAGAATTTAAGATAATAGAATACAATGAAGATGGAAAAAATATTGCACTTATAATTTGCAAGTGATTTTTTTATTTCAAACTTACAAATTGAAGTTTACATTTAACAACAAGTAAATTAACGAAAAAGAGTAAATTCCAAGGTTTTGCATTGCCTTAGTAAGTTCTTCATAATCAATATGAACTTCTTGGCCATCTTCTGGAGTGTTAAATTTAGTTGGGTTACCATGTGTTAATATATCTCCAAGTTCCTCGTCTTCTGGTCTATCAACATCTTCACGTCCCTGATTTCTTCGTACCGACCTAATCCAATCTCTGAAACATACTAAAACTTCCAAAGCATTTCTTCCCAATAAGTGATGGGTGTCTCCAAGTTGTTGTCTTGCTTGACTAAATGCACTCTCTGATGCAACAGTTGAAATTGGCACATCCAGCACGTCCCGAGCCATAGCGGAAAGAACAGGAAATTATTTTTCATTCTCATGCCATCATCCCAACGGTAAAAATTCCTTTGTACGAGGCTCTTTTTACTTTTGCAAGTAGAATTGAAGTTCATCAATGTTCCTGCTACTGGTTTGAGTGGTAGGAAATGTAGACCAAATATTAAAACCATCAAGGTCTTCATCATCATCCATAGTAGTAGAAGTAGTACAATGCATAGTGGGATTAACATTGCCTACATTAAGAGCAGCATCATCAACAATATTTGCATAATAATTATATAATTGTTGTAAATAATCATTTAGCTTATTCATACAACAATATATATCTAGGGTTTCAGTTGGTCCAATCTCCATATAAGTATATAAAGCATTGATTAATTGGTGATAATCAGATATCTTAATAGAAGGATTTAAAACAGCACCAATTAAGTAAATCAAAGGAATTGGAAAGAAATATTTTTTGAATTTGGCTTGCATTTTTTCAACAGCATCCTTATATTTTTCTTTCTTTTTAAATTCAAAGAGTAGAAATGAAATTTTAGCTATATGTACTAAAGCCATAGTAACAGTAGAGTAATATGCTCCAGAAAACTCAATAGTAGATGATTTATGTAAAAATTTAACAACATCATTAATGGCCTCCCATGTAGTAGTTGTTAACATACGGTTTGGAACAGTACAATGCGCATTAGCAACTTCAGTTATTGGCAATCTATATTTTTAGCAATATTTTAAAAATAATATGTATAATTCCATCTAGTAACAATTTCGTCTGGCATGAATCTGGGGTTAAGGTTATGCTTAATACACTTATTCTTAAATTCTCTAATTCTAGATTGTCTATTATTTTCTTGAATAACACCAATTGCTCTTCTAACATGAGTAATCTCACTTGAAAATAAATCAAGGTCACTTTTAACAATTAAATTATAAACATGACATGCACACCTAACATGAAAAATTCCGTCAAGTGGTGGTTGCAAATGCAGTCTTAATATTGAAATTGCGGCATTATTGTTAGAAGCATTATCAAAAGACATACACAATACTTTTTTTCTTAAGATTATAAAATTCAACAACTTCACAAATAGTAGTACTTATAAACATAGCAGTATGACTCTGATCTTCATCATATTTAAAAGCGATAATACATTTTGGCATACAATAATTATCATCTATCCAATGACATGTAATTGTCAAATAATTATTTTCATTAACAACATGGCCAATATCAGAAGTTAGATAAACTCTACAAGGAAGGTGGTCAAACAAATAACGTATGTATGTTTGATATTGTCCATGAAATCTAAAGATATCAGATCTACAAGTACTTCTAGGGATGCCTTTAAATCAAGGATTATAAATCCTTTGAATATACAGAATAAGATATGATGAAGAAGCAAAAGAAATAGGTAGACAACCCAAAGCAATCATTTTTGCTAACTCCTCACGATCCTTCGTTTTATCATATTTCATAAGTCCTCCAGTACTAGGATTTATAGTTCCTTGATTTTGATCTAAATCAGAGCCCCATTCTATAGGATGCTCAATTCTCATATGTCTACTAAGTCTCCCATTCCCCCCTAATTGTCCTTCAGTCTTTAAAATCATCAATTGTTCAAACTTCAAATAATAAATAATACGATAAATTAAATTCCAAAATAAATGAGAGACAAATAGTTGATTGCACTTTAGGTGAAGAATGAGAGAATGATAATTGAGAATATGAGTTTGAGAAATGAGAGATGAGTGAAGAAATGAAGAAGACGGGGGTGTATTTATAGTTTTTCAAAGGGCTAAGTTAGTAATTACTAAAAGTATTATTTTTTACAAATAATTGCCTAAAAAGGGGCTATTTTTGTAATCCACCCGTTGGGAAATGGCCAAATTGAAGCTGACCGTTGCCAATGGTCATTTCACTTCAAAAATAAAAAAAATAGATTTATATCCGTTGAACCGGTCCGGGCCGGTTAATCGGTTTAACAGTAACTTTTGTTGATCGGGTTTGACCGATCCGGTTAACCGGATTTTATTTTATAAACGGAGAAACCCCCCCTCCCAAGCCAGCCCACCCGACCCCCTAATTACCGGTCCGGGTCGGGCCGGGTTTCAACCAGTCTGGGCCGATCCAGAAATAGGTCAACCCAACCCGTTTGATAGGCTTAGTAAAGGGTCATACGAGTCGGAAAACCGCAACGGAGACAAGTTGCCTAGCAACTGGAACATGGCTCATCTCAAAAAATATTACTGCTTACAAACAATAGTCAAACGGAAAGCAAGGTTTTTAACGAGGCAACGACCACAAGCATACTACAAAAACAGCAGTAATAAGACCTTCGTTGATAATGCAAACAAAACAAGTCTACACTCAGAGACGATAAGGTAAACTTTGCTTTGGTAGCAAATTCCTACCGTGAAGTTAAGTTTGCTACCGAATAAAGGTTACACGATCGTTCACGAGCACAAAACACTAGAGGATTGTTAGGTATTCTTTCGCTCGACAGCATGAATTCCTACGGGGAAAGCAAAATATGTTACTGAGCGAAGGGTTGACATAGCAATTCATCAGTGGAACCTTCGAAGATACAAGACTTCCAGTGCTCTAATTCGCATTCTTCTCATTAGAACACTTGGGGGGATAATGATATGATTACAAGGCAACACTGAATGCCACATCAACCGGGAACGAAAATCTAGCAAGGCAACACTGAATGTCGCGTCAACCGGGAACGAAAATCCGGCAAGGCAACACTGAATTCCACGTCAACCGGGAACGAAAACCCGGCAAGGCAACACTGAATGCCACAGATCATCGGGATCGGGGACTGCACAGCCATCCCCAAAGAAACAAGTTATACAAGATAGCCACAAGTCATGGCAACTTCTTTTTAGGAAAATGCCTATGTTAACTATGAAAACTGTAGGAATGAAATGAAATTCCTTTTGCCTTTATCTTGTTTCTTGTCTGCACGATGAGTTAATTTTGCCATTTGAAAGTTAAACAAGTACTTCAAATGTTAGCGTCGTAATGAACAAGAGATGTCCTCTTCAAGAGTACCGTAAACATAAGAGGGGCCTCTCTTATAAAAACCCTCCTATTAAAGGGTTAGTTCCGAAAGAATATATCCCCAGAACCAAAAATGCTATCGGGGAAAAGTACACCCGAAGCCGCATATAAAAAAGACGCAGAAACCAAACTTGCGCAAATACTCATAGAAACCCTCCTGTTAAAGGGTTAGTTCCGAAAGAGTCTATTCTCGGAACCAAAAATGCTATCAGGGAAAAATACACCCGAAGCCACATATGAAAAAGACGCAGAAATAAAACTTGCGCAAATACTCATAGAAACCCTCCTGTTAAAGGGTTAGTTCCGAAAGAGTCTATTCTCGGAACCAAAAATGCTATCAGGGAAAAATACACCCGAAGCCACATATGAAAAAGACGCAGAAATAAAACTTGCGCAAATACTTATTGAAACCCTCATGTAAAAGGGATAACTCTCGGAGGAACAAGTGCATCAAAGAAAATGCACCCGAGACCACATGCAGAAAAGTAGGAAGACATGCACACGAGCGAAAAAACTTGAATAGATATCCAAGCAAAGAAGGACTCAGCCAAATAGTTGAGCAACAATATATCTTTATTTACAGGGATGTACCAAAAAGAAATACAAGACAAAGATAGGAAAAGCTAAACTACAATATCGCCAGAATCAGAAGGAAGAGAAATATTTGCATCCCCTAGAGCAGTAGCAGGTTCAACCGATGGCTCAACATCTTCCCTAACTTGATCTTCGGCATCATTACCTTACGATTCGTCTTCAATGTTCGAAATCTCGGAACCATAATCAGATGAACCTGGAGCATCAAACCGCGCTAGGAGTCCTTTCTTTGCAGCCAACTCAATCTTACGTGCCTTAGCAATTTCAGCATCAATATAAAAAATACCAGCTTTGGCTCTTTCCAAGGTCTTTCTCCTCATTCTGTACATGGCGTAAGTTTTTTCAACAACGAGGGAAGCCTCTCGGCGCCTGAGTTCTTCTCTGAGTTAAGTGATCTAGGCAGAAAGATTGTCCCGGGCAGACCTAGCAGATTGGAGACTGACATCGAGATCATGGATAGTTGAACTATAGATCTTGTTGTACTCGATAGTTTTCTTATACTTCTCCTCCAACCGGGCAGTCTCACCCCTCCAGCAGCAACTCTCCGGCCTTAGAATTCAAGGCTGCTTGTAGGTTAGTTATCCTTTCAACAGCAGCAGCCTCACGATCATTGGCAGCAAGAATGACATTCTGGACCTCAACCCATTTAGCCTTGACTTCAACAAAATCGTCCCTCAGTGCCCAACTTCTTGGTTAAGGGTTACCACTTCCTACTCACTTTGCTTCAAACAGACTTACAAAACATTGGCCTCGGTGGCCCTAGTTTCCAGTTCCAAAAGGCAAATAATAGTTTGGTCCCGTTCCGCCAAAAGCTGATCCCGTTTAGAAGAGAGTTCCTCTTTCTCTCGGATTAACCTTTGTAGGCCCTCGGAAGCAAGAAAATTGGCCTGCGAGATAAGAAGAGGTAAAACTTGAAATGCATTCATTTAGAAGCTGAAAAATAGCAGAAGAAGAAATAAACATACCGCTGCGGCATTATGCATGGCATTGTTCTACAAAAACTCTCCCGAGAGTGTATGAATCTTTTCCCAATCCTTCTCCGAAGCCAATGGATTCAGATAATTTTCAAGCTCTACTGACCGGGAAAGAAGGTTGCACCCGGTAGAGACCGAAAGGGTAACATTCCTCCTCATCTGAGGATCCTCGAAAGGGGCAACATAAATCTGCCCTAAATTCCCATGAACAGGGGACTGTAGGAGAGGAATGCCTTCAACACGGTCAGATACGGCCGATGAAGGTGACATTATTGGTGGAGGCGTAGATGAAGATGGAAATGATGTAGCAGCAGTTGGTGGAGAAGAAGGGGGTGATAAAGTTGGTAAGGGAGAAGGACGAGAAACATATGCATCGAAGGCATCACTGGTTGTTGGGTGCTCACTAACGAGGGACGAAAAGGACCCGGTACTCTACCTTGAAGTACTGGGCATAGAAATTGGGGCCCGAGAACTAGAGTTGGCATTTTTCACCAAATCAAACTCTCCCAAAAGTGTCGAGACATCGTCCTCGGCGGATGTGACTACATCAACAGGTTGAGCATCTTGTTGAGAGGATAAGGATTGTTGTCTTCTATGAAGAGAAGCTCCCTCATCACTAGATTCTTTATCATCAATTATGTCACGACCCAAAATTCCAACCTGTCGTGATGGCGCCTATCTCGATACCAGGCAAGCCGATAATATCAATAAACCACAATTTATTTTAAGTTTGAAAATTATAATATTTAAATACAATACAAAATCCCACAAATACTTATATGAACACTCCCTAACATCTGGTGTCACTGAGTACATGAGCATCTAATATGAATATAAGTTTGAAAAAATACGGTCTATAATAGTCTAAGACCAAAATACGGTAAACAAGGAGATAGGGAAGGAGAGACAAGGTCTGCAAAATCCGACAACTACCTCTGAATCTACGGAAGATTAACTGTACGAGAGAATCAACACTCGTTATGTCCAGAAGCACCTGGATCTGCACACGAAGTGCAGGGTGTAGTATGATTACAACCAACTCAGCAAGTAATAATAATAACTAAGGAACTGAAGATAGTGACGAGTTACACAGTTATAGTTCACTTTCAGTAATTCCAGCAAAGAATAGACATGCTTTCAAATCCAGCAGTTTAAGTCAAATCAATTTTATACAGTTCATGTTCATGTAATCCGGATATAGAATCTTTTAGAGAATTTCACAATAATGACAGATAGCAACGCAACAATAAATGAAAAGCAAGTACAGCCTCACAGGGCAACAATCACTCAACTCGTCACAACAACTCAAACACTCGGCTCTCAGCCCTCAGCACTCACACTCAATGTGTACTTGGGCTCACTGGGGGTGTACAGACTCCGGAGGGGCTCCTACAGCCCAAGCTCCATAATCTGTACGGATAACTCACGTGTTGCACGGATAACTCAAGTGTTGCACGGACAACTCACGTGCTGTAATATCCTGCACGGACAACTCATATGCCATAGCATCTTTACCTCACCGGCAGGCCCTCGTCCTTACTCAGTGCTCAACCTCTCTAGTCTCTCGGGCTCTCGAAAATCACAAAGATCATCCCAAACAAAGATAACATAGTAAATCAACAAATATCAAGAAAAACTGAGGTATGATGCACAAGTAAAATCATGACTCAGTACAAGACATCAATTAGCAAATAATTCAACAAGTATGCGAACTTTGTGGGTCCCAACAGTACTATCACATAGCCTAAGCATGATTTTTAACATGATTTACAGTCAAATTTATTCAACACAAAGAGAGTATATAGCTAATAACAAGTTATTCAACTTTACCGTTTCACGGGACGGACCAAGTCACAATCCCTTCGGTGCACACCCACACACCCGTCACCTAACATGTGCGTCACCTCCAAAATAATCACATGACACAAAAATCTGGGGTTTCATACCCTCAGGACCAGATTTATAACTGTTACTTACCTCAAAACGTGAAATTCTTTACTGTGTTATGCCTTTGCCTCACAAATCGGCCTCTGAATACCTCGAATCTAATCACAAATAATTTGTTTTAGTCAATAAAAATTATTGGAATTAATTCCATATGAAAATAAAATTTTTCCATAAAAATCTGAAATTTAGTTAAAACATCACCCGCGGGGCCCACGTCTCGGAACCCGACAAAGGTTATAAAATCCGAAAGCCCATTCCACCACGAGTTTACCTATACTAATTTTACAAAAATACGACCTGAACTCGACCTCCAAATCATCAAATCTTATTTCTAAATTTCTAAGTTCAAATCTCTGATTTACACCTCAAAAACATGTAATCTAGTCGGATTATTCGATGATAATTCAATATTACGGAGTAGAAATGATCACAAGGGACTTACCTAAAGTTTTTCTTGAAACTCTATCAAATATCGCCTCTTCTCAAGCTCTAATTTGTCAAAAATGGCAAATGGGACGAAGTCCCCTACTTTATAATTCTGCCCAGACAGCACTTGATCCTGCCTCGATCCTCAGCCTTCGATCGTGTTCCTCGATCCTGGGCCTCGATCATGGCCCTCGATCCTGCCTTCGATCGTAGCTTCGATCCTGGACCTCGATCCTGCCTTCGATCGTGGCTTCGATCCTGGGCTCGATTATGGCCCTATTCTGGGCACGATTTAGGACTCGATTCTGGGATCGCTTCTGGGCTCGATTCTAGGAGAAGGAATTTGCAGCAGCTATTTTAGTCCACTTTTTGATCCGTTAACCATCCGAAACTCACCCGAGGCTCTTGGGACCTCAACCAAATATACCAACAAGTCCTAAAATATCATACGAACTTAGTCGGGTCTTCAAATCACATCCAACAACACTAAAAATACGAATCACACATAGATTCAAGCCTAATGAACTTTGAAACTTTTTATTTCTACAAATAACGTCGAAACCTATCAAATCATGTCCGATTGATCTGAAATTTTGCACACAAGTCATAAATGACATAACAGACCTATTAAAATTTTTAAAATTGGATTTCGACCTCGATATCAAAAAGTCAACCCCCCGGCCAAACTTCACAAAAATTTAACTTTCGGCATTTCAAGCATAATTCCTCTACGGACCTCAAAAACAAATTTCAGACATGCTCCTAAGTCCAAAATCACCATACGGAGCTATTGGAATCATAAAAATTCAGATTCGAGGTCTTTTACACATAAGTCCATATCCGGTCAACTTTTCTAACTTAAATTTCAATTATGAGACTAAGTGTCTCATTTCACTCTGAATTCCTTCCGGACCCGAACCAACTAACCCGGTAAGTCATAAAACAACTGCAAAGTATAAATTGAGCAGTAAATGGGGAAATAGAATTATAATACTCAAAATATCTGGCCAGGTCGTTACAAATCACTGCAGTGTCTATGATCGGCCCAGAGGGAGGACCGGCCAATGTCGCCACCTGGGATGATTCGGGGGCATCAAACTTTGCCCTCTTATTCTTCTCCCCCGCTGCAGAAGAACACCTTCTTTTTGGTTGTTTGTTCTCTGGTCGGGGACTCCGTGAAGAAATATTTGTGCCCAGAGTAAACCCGGAGGCACCTGTTCGAGCAAGCGCCTCCTAGAGCAGCCTCGCCGCATCAGCAGGGTCGTCCAAAACATCCTCTATAGGGATCTCGACTGAGCCCGCGGGTAGACATAATTTGAAAAACAAATCAGGAGATTCAACCAAATTCCACATATACAAAAACTAAAGCAAAGCAAATTATAGTTACCATGATTTTTGGCCTTCAATCCGTATTGGATGTACAGTTCTTTCCACAAGCGAATTTCGGGCATGGTAATGTTCTAAGATCTTTTGCACCCACCGGTCCAAGCCTTCTACCACCGGTGAGACCCATCGGGTCGCTATAACATACAAGAGTTAAATGATTAATACATGCATGAAAAATCATTTAGGAGGTGTGTATTGAATGAAACTTACGAGAGCGGTTCCAAGCAACCGGAAAGGATGAAGCCGTTGTCGGAATAATTTTACCGGAGGCAATTGCAACGAACCGTTCCATCCACCTTCGGTCGTTGTGATCATCCATACTGGATATCAAATCATGATGACCAAGCTTGCAGAGATTTATCATCCCTCCGCGGAAGATTTTGGGGGAGTACAAATTCATCATATGAGCTAATGATAGCTCTTCTTTAGTTTCCAGAAATAGGCGCCGAAGACAGGAGACCGTCCTCCACATATAAGGACTTACTTGAGCCAAACACACCTGATAACTGAGACAAAATTCTGCTATCAGAGTATCAAGTTCTCCGTTCAAAGAAAATGCACCCAAAGTAAAAGGGTACGTATAAAAATATGTGAAACCCTTTCTGGGAAGGGTCACTCGCTCCGATAGATCAGGAGAGATAATGTCTAAATCTTGGCAGCAACAGTCTTCCTTCACAGTAGGAATACTGGAAGGATGAATGAAAGATTGGTACTTGCTAACTGCCTATGTACGGGGGCTATCAGTGGGAAATTTCTTCTCCAAATCCTTCAAAGTACTAAGCCTTCTAGAGATTATGGAACTTACTATTGGGGGAATGGAATCCTTGATCTTAATCTTGCTCTTCGAAGAACCAACGCGTTTAGATGAAGAAGCCATTGGAGAAGAGAAAGAAAAAGTTCTGTGTCGAGAGAAAGATTAGAGAAGAGGTGAAGAGCAGGAATGCAGTTTGAAAGCTCAATCGACTTATGAGACCCAAAGGAAAAGAGAGTTGATACATATAGGTGGAATTTTGGGCGGCTAAAATGCGTGGCCCCAATTACCTCAATAACCGAAAAAAGGCATATTAAATCATAGGAGGACGCGTGTTCTAGGCATTAAATGCGGAGGGACAGACGTCTAACCACCCGTCAGTAACCTTCAAAAGGAATTTTAGTAATTCCCGCCAAAAGAAGATTCTCACCAACTTCCGAGTAATATAAAGTTATGTCACCGGAAAGTAGGGGGGCTATCTGCATTGGGTAAAATATGTTACGTTACGTGATCACCAAAGAAGGGGACACGTGAAATCGAAGCCGGGAGGATAGAAAACCATGCACATCTACCTCGTGTGTCACCGATAAAGGCAAGTCTATAAAGGCATTGCGCATGATGCGCCCAGTAGCATTTAATGAAGAATATTCCACAACATTAAAGAGTAACGGCTCATTACAAGAATTAAGGCATTTATGTTTACCTTTAGGTTTCCATTACTGCACTTCAATAATTGCTATTAGTGGTGAGCCCAACCATTACACCCACTGAGCAATAAATAATAGGCTCAACGATCATTGTAAGAGACATTTTTCTAGACATCAAAGAATTCTTCCAATACAGCATCTTGATACTATTTTTTTAGCTTGTGGTTCTTATCATCATCGGGCCCGAAAACCCTGTCCACGAGCTCTCCGTATCTATCGTTTTATCTATATTTGAGCTAAGTAACTTGCATTCAAATTCACTGATTCAATATCTTATGGGATCAAATTGATTCATTTGTCTAGAAATCACGTACAAATTCAACTGTACAATTTTACGGGTAAACAATACCACGGGTAGATATTAAGCATGAAAGTTTGGAACTTTATCATAGTAGTTGAGACGTTTGGTACACAGCATCACAATTCGAGAGATTCTTCAACATATTGCAGTAACATTCTAGAGCACGTATGAAGAGTATCTGACTAGGCGCGTTCATAGTTCAATTTGTGTCGGTTTTCCTCTAAACAAATATCAGATTAATTAAGTTAATTTTTAAATATTAGAACTAAATTAAACTAATTAATTCAAAATTTTAAAGTTTTGATTTATGTCAATTTTTATCAGTTTTTCGGTTATTTTGTTTTTTTGTTGATTTTTTTTATATGAGACATTTGCCAAGCATATATTTCGCCAATTATTTTAACACGCACTAGCAAACTAATTATTCTTTAAAAAAAATCCATTTATCAAGATATTTGATAATAATATATAATTGAATTAAATAGTGATGAGTAATTTAAGAACTCAATTAAAAATAAGGTACTTTAAACATGAAATAGATTTGGGTTTTATTTAATAAAATGAAGAGGTGTGGTAGGGAAATGGAGGGAAATGAAATTTTGAATTGGTTTCTTTTATAAAAGAACTTTGTCCCTTATTGGATAGAAAGAAGAAAATCCATGTGCTTATATATAGCAGTACTTCTTCTAGCTCTTAAAGAGTTGAGAAGAGAGCAAGTCTCGTGCCGTCGTCGCTCGACTCGGCTTTGGATTTGGAATGTTTTAATTTGAAATTTTGCAGCAGTACAGTCAAATTTGCGACCAAACAATTCTGCCGAACAAATACCCTGGTCAAACGAATAGGTATATTGGCACTTGTTGAAACCCAAATTGTTGGCTATAAATTCAAAGACTTGGCCTCATTCTTCACTCAACGAAAACCTAAAAAACTATTCCATTTCTCTTCTGTATATTGCATAGTTTTCCAAAACAAAATGTAAGTGTCCAGTGTAATTTGCAGTCGTTTGTTGAGTTTTACGAAGTTATGTAATTTTCATTGCCGGTATTACAGAATAGTTGTCACGTTCTATCATGGGAAGAATTCATCCAATAACCTTGGGAAACAATGAGGGGATTAAATTCCTCAAGGAAACACAGTTTCTGTTGGGCTCGGAACTTTTTATTTTTTTGTTTATGTGTCTATTTTACTTTTTGCATAATTTAATTTCATACACATTCTACTAGATTTTTGAACTTACCAAAATAAAACTACCATCTAACTAGAATATAAAAGCAAAGAACCTGTTTATTATAATGGCAAAGAAATATACTACTAATTAAGAGTGCAAACGAATATATATCTACAATAAAATTTTAATTTTTTTATATAAACATATACATATATGTATGTGATAATAAAGTTTTAAATAAGTATTTTCATATTCGATTTGGTCCGAGTTGTTTTTGATTATTTTTTGCTTAAAACCAAAACCAAATCAAATTTGGTTGCTTTTTAAAATTTAAAATTAAAATCAAATCAAACAAAAAAAATATCATTTTTTTGTGTCGATTAGATTTGATTTTCAATTTGGTCGGGTTTTTGATTTTTCGTGAACACCCCCCTAGTCCTCACTTCCAACCAAGAGGTTGTGAGTTCGAGTCACCCCAAGAGCAAGGTGGGGAGTTCTTGGAGGGAAGGATGCCGAGGGTCATTTGGAAACAGCCTCTCTACCCCAGGGTAGGGGTAAGGTCTGCGTACACACTACCCTCCCCAGACCCCACTAGTGGGATTATACTGGGTTGTTGTTGTTGTTGTTCCCCCTAGTCCTCACAAAAGCCAAGGTGATAAATTGAGCACGTTAATATACAATTATCCTTCAGTGGCTGATTTGCAACTTTCTCGAACTTAATGGCTCCGCTTTCAAGGGGGAAAGAAATACCGTCGCCAAATTATAAGGATGTCACATGGGCCTACCTGTGTCTCACCCATAAAAGAGAAGGCTAGGCCCGATATGGTTACAGAACCCGGAAGGAGTGAAGGCTACCTTTTTTGGCTAATTTTAATATAGTTGTTTTTGTTTAACAAAGAATGGAAAAAGTAGCACTCCTATAAGAATAATCTCAATATAACGAACGAAACAAAAATATCTCAATTTTTACTAACTTTTCGAGCAGTAAAATTTGTAAAACTTATAAAAGGAAACTAATCAATGCGACTATTGGAAAAAAGTAACCTCAAAGTTTATTTGAGTAGAATTTTCTTAAATTTTTTATACTAATGAGATTTGTTGGACAGAAAAGTAAAAAGGATTTTGGCATAGTATGACAACGTAATCACATAATTAGCATAACAAAATCCTAGTTATAAATATTGGCACTAGGTAGCAAATAAATGTATATCACAACAATTATGTGTATATCAAAATTTTATTTTCCTTCTTTATGTATATCAAAATATATATTAAAATTTTATTTTCCTTTTTTGTATATCATAAATATAAAATTATAAATGTACTTATTTAAAATTTACTAGTAAACGTGTGTTGCACGTTAATAATAGCACGCGATGATTTAAATATTTATTTATATGAAGGAACAATAAAATTTTATGTATAATAATACAGCAATCATCTAAATGCTGAAAAATATTATTATATTAGCATAATACATGAATTAAAATAAAAGGACATCATCAAAACTTACACAAATTATCAATTTTGTCATGTTAGTTAGATAATTATGTATTATAGTTTAAAAGTATTTATTGTGATGATATCTTAACGAACACTTCTTTGTGGACAATATTTTTTTGTGTATATTTTCTTCTAATTCTTTGGTTGCTCCGCCTAAAGCAGAACTCTTATTATCGATCTTGATATCCCTCTTGAAAGTACAACAAACAGTTGTTCGTGCAAGAAAATATATTGCGGTAAGTATAGTCCAATATTTTAGGATGTTTGTCCTTGTACTTTATTTATTATATTTGCAAAATATAAACTTACTAAAAATTATTTTCACACAAATTTAAAAGGATATTCCTTAGTTTTGGAAGACGAAAGTTGAATTCAAGGATAAGAATATACTTAGAAGCACATTGACCAGTATCATATTTTTTGTGTGTATGACGTTATTGTCAAAACTTCTATATACTATCTATGTGCTATTACATAAGCTACTCGGCGTATCTAAGTTTTTCAGTGACGTGCATATTTTTCTTCAGAATTAACCTATATACAATGGAAGATCATTTTTAACTTAGTCTATCGTGTATATATGTCACGACCTGACATCTAACTAGCCGTGATAACACCTAACCCGACCCGCTAGGTAAGCCAGTTAACAATAAACCAGTTCAAATGATATTTATTAATAGAAGGAATGATAATACAACTGAACTATTATATAAAGAATTCTCAAGGACTTGTAGTATAAATCACGAGCTTCTAAGATTAGATTTTTTTACAAAACTGAATTAGAATAACTACAACACCTGTTTTAAAATATAATTGAACAAAGTTTGAGTCTAATGCTACCAAGGACAAGTGATAGTCATAATTGAAACGCAGATACATCTTCAAATCCAGCTCCCACCATACACAGCAATATTAACATCTAACATCTGCACGCAAGGTGCAAAAGTGTAGTATGAGTACAACCGACCCCATGTACTCAATAAGTAACAAACCTAACCTTATGTTGAAAGTAGTGACGAGTTGGAATAAAGGTCGGAGCCAAACACCAATAGCTAACAACAGTTCATGACAACATAATCAAAGTTCTAGGAGAAGTAACTCAAAGATAAATGCTCAGCTCGTTCACAGTCTAAATCATTTACCGGAATCACCAAAATATGAGTAAGTTTGTAAAACTGTGATATTTCCCAAAACTTTTCAACGGGTAAATATTTCATTATCAAATGGCATGAGGAAAACACATCTCTATGCCTACATGTCAATGAGTATGAGAAGTTATGAATGACGTGATACCGTACAACATGAGAAAAATACATCTCTATGCCTGTATGTCAAGTGTGCATGTCGAATGCAATACAACACAATGAATAAACTATATGCATATTCTCAGAGTATCAATTTATTCAGTCCTCTCAGTCACTCAGTCCTCACAGTCACTTAGTCTGCAATACAACACAATGAATAAATTCTTAGAGTATCAATTTATTTAGTCATCCCAGTCACTCAGTCCTCACAGTCACTTAGTTCGCAATACAACATAGTGAATAAACCATATGCATATTCTTAGAGTATCAATTTATTTAGTCATCCCAGTCACTCAGTCCTCTCAGTCACTCAGTCCTCCCAATCACTCGGCACTTGCTCTCGGCACTCACACTCAGTAGGTATCTGCACTCACTGTGGGTGTGCAGACTCCGGAGGGGATCCTTCAGCCCAAGCGCTATAATGAGCCAATCATGACATTAATTAATAAAACATGTTGCGGCGTGCAACTCGGTCCCATAAACATCCTCACAATCAGGTCCTCGACCTCACTCAGTCATCAATCTCTCCAGTCTCTCGGGCTCACAAGAATGATAAATAGCCCAAATAAATATGATATGATGTATCACTAATTGGAAATAGAGACTGAGATAGGATATACAAATAATAATTGTGAATGAGTGTATGATTTTAAATTAAGCAAATACTTTAACATGTAGTGCGATGTAATGACCTGACCGGTCATTTTGAACTCTAGCACGTCATTTAGAGGTTTGAGGCCTTGAGTAGCTTCACTTAGGGTATTATGACTTATACGTGTGGTCGAAATTAAAATTTGGGAAGTTCGGAGTTAATTTGGAGAAAAAATTCTAATTTTAGAAGCTTTAAATTGGAGGAGTTGGCTGAGGGTTGATTTTCGAGTAAACGACCTCAGAATCAGGATTTGAAGGTTTCAACAGGTTTGTATGATGATTTTGGACTTTAGCGTATGTTCGGAGCGGGTTGTGGATGACCCGGGAGCGTTTCAGCACCTATTATGGAAGTTGATATTTTGGAAGAATTTCATAAATTTGAGTTGAAGTGTATTTCAATGCTATCGACATCTGTTTGGGATTCCAAGTCTGGGAATAGCTCCGTATGATGATTCCGGTCTTAGGAACGCGTCCGGAAGTGGATTTGGAGGTCCGTAGGACATTTTGGGGTCATTTGGGCGAAAATTGGAAATTTGGATAATTTTAAGAAGTTTGACAGAGAGTGGACTTTTGATATCGGGGTCGGATTCTGATTCCAGAAGTTGGAGTAGGTCCGTAATGTCGAATGTGACTTGTGTGCAAAATTTAAGATTAATCAGACATGATTTGATAGCTTTCGACATCGAATATAAAAGTTTGAAGTTAAAAAGTTCATTAAGCTTGAATTGGGGTGCGATTCATGATTCGATATTGTTTGATGTGATTTGAAGCCTCGAACAAGTCCGTGTTATATTATTGGACTGGTTTGTGTGATTATATGGGGTCCCCGTGTCCTCGAGTGAGTTTCGAATGCTTAACGGATCGATTTTTGGACTAAGGAAAATGCCAATGCAACTGGTATCTTGTGTAACCGCACCTGCGAGGTTTTGGTCACAGGTGCGGAGCCGCAGAAGCGGCCAAGAGGGTCGCAGAAGTGGTTTTGGGCGAGCTGGGCAGTGCCCGCAGGTGCGAGACTTCTTCCGCATCTGCGATGGCGCAGATGAGGCCTCTTGGAACGCAGAAGCGGAGTGGAGCGCAGGAGCGAGGTGCATTTGCGCACCTGCGATGTCACATGAGTGGGACATTGTCCGCAGGTGCAAAGGGGCGGCCTCCAATATTTTCCGTAGAAGCGGCCTTTGGCTTCGTAGGTGCGAAAGTCGCCTGGGCATAATGTATAAGTTAGCCAAATCAGGGTTTGGCTCATTTCACCTCTTTTCTCTGGTTGCAGCCGGTCTTGGGTGCGACTTTGAAGTGCCATTTTGTCATCTTTCATGAAGTAAGTAATTCCCACATATTGTGAGTTTAATACATGTTTTATATATGGATTTAAATATGGAAATTAGTAGAAATTTGTGATTTTGAAGAAAAACCTAGAAAATAGTATTCTTGGATTTTGATAACGAATTTGGGCATGAAATTGAGAATAAATCATATATTTGAGTTCGTAATGCTATGGGTAGTGTTTGTCTTCGAAAAGTTTTGGAATCCGGGCACGTGGATCCGAGGGTTGCTTTATCGATTTTTCGAGCGGAGTTGGAGATTGTTATAAATTGATTAATTATGAGTATTAGAGTACAATTTGATTGGGTTGCATCTTAATTGACTAGTTTGGAGCGACAAGCATCAGTTTGAGATGTTAGAGAGGCTTTGGAGCCGGTAATGGAATTTCGGAGCGAGGTAAGTCTCCTGTCTAACTCTGTGAGGGAGAACTACCCCTAGGTGGTATATTTGATGTGTACAACTTGTTACGGGGGACTATGTATGCACGAGGTGACGAGAGTCCGTACGTAGTTAGATTCATGTTATTGTCTGGGTAGACTTAGGTTCACACCATGCTGAACTTGTACTATAGAGATTATCCTTGCTTGTTTAATTCCTTATTTTACATTTCTACTTGAGACTAGACTTGCTATTGTAGAGACTTCACGATTTCACGATTAGTCATCGAATAACTTTACTACTCCTACGACATGTTTCCGTGATATAGATATACTTCATTGAAAGGTTTTTGTTAAGGAAATTACAACTCACACGTTTATTAGTGAGTGGGGTCGAGGACCCGTCAAAGCTTCTTATTCTAATGGGATCGGGCCGTTCGCCTCGACAAGATTTTGTATTTCACTCTTATGGGATCGGGCCGTTTGCCTGGGTAGGATTATGCATTTCACTCTTATGGGATTGGGCCGATCGCCTTGACAGGATTTATGTACCACACTCTCATATGAGCAGGGTGTTCGCCATGGCATTTTAATACATGCATCTATGGTTCGTACCGTTCGACCCTCGGCAGTGCACAATTTAAATATTTATGTTGGATCGGGCTGTACGGCTCGACATTTCCTATATCATATCCTCATGGAATCGTGCATAATATTTGGCAAAAAGTCGGGGTATCTGTAAATTTCCCCCTGATTTGAATTATAATAACCTCCTCGGTGAGATCCAGTATACATATATATATGCTCCGGTTGAGGAGGAATTTGCTAGTTAAGAGCTTGAGTTTATTGTAGGGAGGATAATTGTACCACATATTTACACTTGTTTATTTCATTTATTTACTTTGCCTCGTATTTGCTCACCTCCTTACTGTATTTGATATTATTGGACCACTAGTGAGTGTCGATGTCGACCCCTCATCACTACTACTCCGGGGTTAGGCTAGATACTTACTGGGTACACGTTGATTACGTACTCATACTACACTTGATGCATAGTTTTGTGCAGGTACAAATGTGACTAGTGGCCTTGTGAGAGCAGAGGAGCGTATACATGCAGGGACTTACGTGAGCTGCATTCTATATTATGACCCGCAGCCAGCAGAGTCTCCTTCAGAGTTATTTGTATTTTTCCTGTCTAAGTTGTAATCCGGACAGGTTTTGTTCTTTAGTTTTACTTCTTAGTTGATGCTCATGCACTTGTGACACCGGGTTTTGGGGTAATTATGGGTTGTTCTGTATTGAAATTATTAAGAATATTATTATTTACACTGTGAATTCCATCTTTTACTATTTAATCGAAGGAAAATATGATTTCAAAAATATTAAAAATGAGAACCAAATTAAGTATTTATTTTTGGCTTGCCTGACATCGGTGTCCGGCGCCATCACGACCTTTAATGGATTTTGGATCGTGACAACATGTTATCAGAGCGTTAGGTTCACTTAGGTCTCACGAGTCATAAGCGAGTCTAGTAGAGTCTTGCAGATTGGTACAGAGACGTCTGTACTTATCTTCGAGAGGCTACAAATCTGTTAGGATCACTTCCCTTCTTGATTCCTCATCGTGCGAATTGATTCTTTTGAGGCTTGTACCTTTATTTCTTTCCTATTCAATCTTATGCGATGTGTAGCACTTGTTATAGATTGGGAATCGATGAATTATCATGGTATCACAGAGGTGGTGCAGGATGTCTCTGCCTGCGTGTTTGATTAGGCTATTATCGTCGCCTTGCGAAAGGCCGTTTTGTCGTTTCAGTTCAGCATCAGTATTTCCTATGGTTTTGAGATTTGGCATTGATTGTTATGACGATTCGTGCGTTGTTATCACATATTATTGATGTAATTGTAAGATGATTGTCTATGTGTCAGGGCGGTGAATGACTTGAATGGAGGATTTCTCAGCACATGATGTTGAGGTTCAACATTTAATCCTAGCAAAGGAAAGGTAATCGTACTATGATTGTTTAGGTTTGAGGTTGATGGAGTGATGAGACTTGATATTTTTGAGCAAGGTAGAGTTCTCAATTGTGATGTGGTGTCATCACCCTTGTTAAATGCATTAAGGTTCGCCGATGTTATGGTCTTCTTCAATTTGCCTTCGGGGCAGGGTGTTGTGAAATGGTGCCTGAGATGCGATTTTCATAGATAACGGAGTGTAGCGATTTCAGAATCGAATTGGTACTTCTAGTATTTATGGCTCGAGAAATATGATCTTCTAAGAGGTTTAGAGTTGGTGGCGACTCATGTGATCGGATGTTACATAAATGGATTCGGATTTGGAGCAACAATTAGGCAGTGAGGGACGAGGAAGGACGTATGGGAGGTGTCTTGCAGTAGTTGAATTGTTAGGAGGTCAAGTGTGAAAAGTAGAAGTCGAGGAGTTTCTTAAAGGAGAGGGTTTGACCAAAGTGGAAGAGTGGCAGGGTAGCATATGGGTTTTGTGTTAGGATGGTCACACGCCTTGAGAGAAGCTTAGAGAAATTTGGGAATCGTGATGGGCAGTGACTAGGACCATGGATTTTATTTGGATGCAACATAAATTCGAGTTTGGAATGCGTTATTGAACTTTTAGCTGATGTCAATGGGGAAGAAGGAATTTTGGCGGGTCCCAGGGTTATGTAATTGTAGCTTCAAGCTAAATTGGAGAGCCCCACCGTCTATGATTAGATTGCGTAATTGTCAATTTGTGCGGTTTCTGGTTATCAGTGTATTTATGGGTTATTACGACTAAGGAAAAAAAATATCAGTGGTAACTTGAGCAAAGAATTTGAGGAATGTGTGCTATCGTTGGCCTTATCGGTTCATGTTTAGGTCTTGGGGTAGACTTAGAGTCTATGCTTCGTGTGGATGTGATATATAAGGAAAGGAATTCAACTGGTTACTTCTTCGAGAGTGTGTTCATGTGCTAGCAGGGCCTTGGAGTTTGATTATATTTAGGGACAAGTCAGAGTGGGTGACTCTCAATAATAGTCCTAGTAGGTTCAAAATTAAGTGCAGTGCTTAAGGATTTCGAGCCAGTAGTATGGTTAAGTATTTGAGCTTTTGTAGTGGATTATGAAAGGTGGCTTGGAGTATTCTACATTATCGTCGGTCTGGGGTGTGGCATTTGAGGAATGGGAGAAAATAACTTCAAATTCATAGAGGAATTATCGGAATGGGTGTACTAGTTGAAGATGCGAATATGCGCACAAGGAGGATATGAGATGGTTCGTGGGTTTTGAGACAATGTGGTCTCGTGGAATAAGGTCACTCAGGGTGAGTACGGATTTGGGTTCATGATGTTTTGAATGGAGCTATTATTATTCCTAAGTCAAGTCCAGAGTAAATTAGAAGAAGTCGGATCGGTTAGCAATGGTTGAATCAGCACGGTTATGGCAGTGACCAGTTTCTCCAGCGTGAAGTTATACATGTAGTTTGTGGTTGTACACTTGGGCTTGAGCGCCACCACAACTTGGTTGATTTGGGAGTTATTCGATTCATATGGCTTTGTTGTGTAAATGGATTTCCAAAAGAGTTATGGCAGTTTAGATTACGATATGAGGTTGTATTTTCTGCGGTTTGGGAATTTAGTTGCGTGTTGCATTGGTTCTTCTGAAATGAGCTAAGTAAAAGGTTTCTATATGATGAAGTATTTTATTCTATTAGTGAATCAGAGGTTATTATGGAATTCTGGTACTCTCATGTATTGGTATGTTAGGTGCAGTGAGCGACATGGGAAATTGGAAGCTGAGGAACAAGGTTGCGGTTCAGTGTTGACAAGAATGTCACGAGCTCGGATGATCAGGGAAGAATTCAGATGTTTAGAGTAAGCTAGTATTGTCTTTAGCATCACCTGAGATCGATGTCCTATGTAAGAGGCTTTGTGTACTGATTTGCGGCTTTTTGATTTTCTTTACAACATTAGTGTGGCTGGTGGTATGGATGTGCAAGCTTGTTACTTGGTGCGGAAGGTCGTGCGAGCGTATCCCACGGGAAGATTGTATAAGTGTGACATGTAGTCACTTGATTGATTAAAGATTGAAACTAAGTATGGAGATTTGGTACTATCGCTAATGTGAGAATTTATAGTAGTTGTGGAATGTGGAAGTTTGTTCCGGATTTGACGGTTGTTCTTATGTGTCGTGAATAGGTCATTGTAGGTCCTTGAGAGGCTATTTAGCCAAGCATGCTATGATCCGAATCGGTTTGAGGTCCGTAGATGGATCTAAATGTGAATGTGAGCTCTATATCAAGCCGGATGTGCTCATCTCAGCATAACGTTGTTTTTGCAAGGGTTTTCGGGCCTTGGATGTTATTCTGTCGTCAGCTATTCCATGTAATCTATATTATACCAGGTGGGTTGTGAGGTGGTTTGATTATTCGCACTCGTATTGAGATCCCGTATGGTTTGTGGTATTATGTGAGCAGGATGGCTCTCCAGATGTAGATCATATATCGCACCTTAGTTGTGCTTGGGTTTTGTAGCGCGTGACGCTACCCGTCTCCCCAGGATTTGTATTATGCACTTGGCGTGCTTATGGTTGATATTCGGTCATTTCGTGAGTATAAGAGTTACGACTCGATGTGTGTTTTCTTTAGATTATTATGTGTGGATCGGGTGGCACGCCGCCACGGGTATATGATTGGATCGGGTGGCACCCACCACGGATATGTGTTTTGGATCAGGTGGCACGCTGCCGCAGGTATCATGGTTGGATCGGGTTGCACGCCGCAACGGTATCATGTATGGATCGGATTGCACGCCGCAATAGTGTGTTATTGAGTACAGTTTCCCATATCTATTATTGTGTGTTTTGCTTCTCGTTTCTTGAGGAAGGTTCATACCATCTTTTTGGTTTTTTAAATTAGTTGCGTGAATTGAGTATATCTTTCCAGCGTTCGTTTCCTTATGTATCACATTCGAGTTTGTAGCTTGTTGGCACATGGTGGCATCATATGAGACTTTTGGCTGTGTTTGAGGTGGCTTATTGCCTGAGGAGCTTGTACTGGGTGAGATGAGATTATTGGACCTGGGATCAATGCGATCAGATTTATATGAAGCATATTAAAGAGCAAATATCATTATTTGGTTCATAATGAGGTAATAGTTCTTGTCAAGAGGAGAAACTCAATGATTTGTTGACTCGGCAGTTGGTTGTGAATTTCTACACATCTCTTCCGTCGTGGCAACATTGTAAGAGTTGGAACATGACTCATATGTGTCATGAGGTGTGTTGTGGGCATCGGATTTATAGAATTTCGGCTATTGTTATCGGAAGATATTATTATGGTCATGTGAATTTTGCGGTGCATGGTGTGTATTCGGCAAAGGTATGCAATCCTATATGGGTGTATTGTGTAGTGATTGATACGGTGTTTGTATGTTGGAAGCAGGCCTGGTGGAGAATTCCGAATGTTGGAATTTGGCTCTAAGGCTTATTTGGCTAAATAAAAAGGGAGGATCTTCAGAGTGCTCAAGCTAATGTGCTCAACTGGGTTGTGGTAGCACGATTAGCTGCACGAGGTGTGGAATAGTGATTTCGGACAACTCCAAAGCAGTTATTAGCACGTTCGAGGACAAACGTATGTTTAAGTGAGAGAGAATGTAACGACCCGACCTGTCATTTTGAGCTCTAGCACGTCATTCAGCGGTTTGATGCCTTGAGTAGCTTCACTTGGGGTATTATGACTTGTACGTGTGGTCGAAATTGAAATTCGGGAAGTTCAGAGTTGATTTGGAGAGAAAATTCTAATTTCACAAGCTTTAAGTTGGAGGAGATGGCTCAGGGTTGATGTTTGAGTAAACAACCACAGAATCGGGATTTGAAGGTTCCAACAGGTTTGTATGATGATTTTGGAATTGGGCGTATGTCCGGAGCGGGTTTTGGATGACTTGGGAGCTTTTCGGCGCCTATTATGGAACTTGACATTTTGGAAAAATTTCATAAATTTGGGTTGAAGTGCATTTCAATAATATCGACATCCGTTTGGGATTCCGAGTCTAGGAATAGCTCTGTATGATGATTCCGGTCTTAGGAGCGCATCCGGAAGTGAAGTTGGAGGTACGTAGGTCATTTTAAGGTCATTTGGGCGAAAGTTGGAAATTTGGATAATTTTAAGAAGTTTGACCGGGAGTGGACTTTTTGATATCGGGGTCGGATTCCGATTTCGAAAGTTGGAGTAGGTCCGTAATGTCGAATGTGACTTGTGTGCAAAATTTGAGGTCAATCGGACGTGATTTGATAGGTTTCAGCATCAAATTTAGAAGTTTGAAGTTCTAAAGTTCATTAAGCTTGAATTGGGGTGCGATTCATGATTTTGATGTTGTTTGATGTGATTTAAGGTCTCGAGCAGGTCCGTGTTATGTTATTGGACTGGTTAGTGTGATTGGACGGGGTCCCGGGGGCCTCGGGTGAGTTTCAGATGCTTAACGGGTCGATTTTTTGACTAAGGAAAATGCTAAGGCAACTGGTATCTAGTGTAACCGCACCTGCGAGGTTTTGTTCGTAGGTGCGGAGCCACAAAAGCAGCCAGGAGGGTCGCAGAAGCGGTTTTAGGCGAGCTGGGCAATGCCCGCAGGTGCGAGACTTCTTCCGCATCTGCGATGGCGCAGATGCGGCCTCTTGGAGCGCAGAAGCGGAGTGGACCGCAGGAGCGAGGTGCATTTGCACACCTGCGATGTCGCAGGAGCGGGACATTGTCCGCAGGTGCGAAGGGGCGGCTTCCAGTGTTTTCCGCAGAAGCGGTCTTGGTGCCGCAGAAGCGACGCTGCAGAAGCGGTCTTTGGCTTCGCAGGTGCGAAAGTCGCCTGGGCAGAATATATAAGTTAGCCAAATCGGGTTTTGGCTCATTTCACCTCTTTTCTCTGGTTGGGGCCAGTCTTGGGTGCGATTTCGAAGTGCCATTTTGTCATCCTTCATGAGGTAAGTAGTTCCCATATATTGTGAGTTAAATACATGGTTTATATATGGATTTAAACATGAAAATTAGTAGAAATTTGGGATTTTGAAAAAAAACCTAGAAATTGGTATTCTTGTATTTTGATCACGAATTTGGGCATGAAATTGAGAATAAATCATATATTTGAGTTCGTTGTGCTATGGGTAGTGTTTTTCTTCAAAATATTTCGAAATCCGAGCACGTGGGCCCGAGGGTTGCTTTATCAATTTTTCGAGCGGAGTTGGAGATTGTTATAAATTGATTAATTATGAGTATTAGAGTACATTTTGATTGGGTTGCATCTTAATTGACTATTTTGGAGCGACGGGTATCGGTTTGAGGTGTTAGAGAGGCTTTGGAGCCGGTAATAGAATTTCGAAGCGAGGTAAGTCTCATGTCTAACTCTGTGAGGGGGAAACAACCCCTAGGTGGTATATTTGATGTGTACAACTTGTTGCGGGCGACTACGTACGCACGAGGTGACGAGAGTTCGTACGTAGTTAGATTCATGTTATTGTCCGGGTAGACTTAGATTCACGCCATGATGTACTTGTACTATAGGGATTATCCTTGCTTGTTTAATTCCTTATTTTATATTTCTACTTGAGACTAGACTTGCTATTGTAGAGAATTCACGATTTCATGATTAGTGACCGAATAACTTTACTCCTCCTACGGTATGTTTCCGTGATATATATATACACTTTATTTAAAGGGTTTTGTTAAAGAAATTACAACTCATACGTTTATTTGTGAGTGGGGTCGAGGACCCGTCAAAGCTTCTTATTCTAATGGGATCGGGCTGTTCGCCTTGACAAGATTTTGTATTTCACTCTTATGGGATCGGGCCGTTTGCCTAGGTAGGATTATGTATTTCACTCTTATGGGATCGGGTCGATCGCCTCAGTAAGATTTATGTACCACACTCTCATGAGAGCAGACCGTTTGCATCGGCAGTTTAATAGATGTATCTACGGTTCGTGCCGTCCGACCCTCGGCAATGCACAATTTAAATATTTATGTTGGATCGGGTCGTACGCCTCGACATTTCCTATATCAAATCCTCATGGAATCGTGCGTAATATTTGGCAAGAAGCCGGGGTATCTGTAAATTTCCCCCTGATTCGAATTATAATAACCTACTTGGTGAGATCCAGTATACATACATACATATATATATATATATATATATATATATATGTTAGCGGTTGAGGAGGAATTTGCTAGTTAAGTGCTTGAGTTTATTGTAAGGAGGATAATTGTACCACATATTTACACTTATTTATTTCATTTAGTTACTTTGCCTCTTATTTGCTCATCTACTTACTGTACTTGATATTATTGGACCACTAGTGAGTGTCGATGTCGACCCCTCATCACTACTTCTCCGGGGTTAGGCTAGATACTTACTGGGTATACGTTGATTACGTACTCATACTACACTTGCTGCACATTTTTGTGCAGGTACATATGTGACTAGTGGCCTTGTGAGAGCATAGGCGCGTATGCATGCGGGGACTTACGTGAGCTGCATTCCATATTACGACCCGCAACCAGCAGAGTCTCCTTCAGAGTTATTTGTATTTTTTCTGTCTAAGTTGTAATCCAGACAGATATTGTACTTTATTTTTACTTCTTAGTTGATGCCCATGCACTTGTGACACTGGATTTTGAGGTGATTATGAGTTGTTCTGTATTGAAATTGTTATGAATATTATTATATACACTGTGATTTTCATCTTTTACTATTTAATCGAAGAAAAATATGATTTCAAAAATATTAAAAATAAGAACTAAATTAAATATTTATTTTTGGCTTACCTGATAGCGGTGTCCGGCGCTATCACGACCTTTAATGAATTTTGGATCGTGACATGCGATCTCTATGGGTCCCAACAGTACCAATATATAGCTAAGCATGATTCCTAACATAACTTGCAGCTCAATTACGCTAGCACGTAGAGATTTCATAGATACAAATAAGATTATGTAACTACACAGTACCACAGAAATAATCGAGTCACGATTCACACGGTGTACGCCCACACGCCCGTCGCCTAGCATATGCGTCACCTCAACACCAAACATATATTACGTATATTCAGAGGCTCATACCCTCAGCACCAAGTTTAGGAGTGTTACTTACCTCGAACAAGCCAAATCCAATATCGATCAAGCGAAACGATGCTCCAAAAATGCCATCTCGCACGTACCGACCTCCGAACGGCTCGAAACTAGCCAAAAGCAACTCAAATACATCAAATAAAGCCTAAAGAAACAATTCCAATTGATAATGGTCGAATCTTTAATCAAAATCCCAAAATCAACCAAAAAGTCAACCCCGGGCCCACACCTCAGAATAAAATCTGACAACCCATTCAATTACGAGTCAAACCATACTAGTTTCAACCAAATCCGATGTTCAAAACTCAAAAACTCACTCTATGAAACTTTAGGATAAAATCCCCAATTTCTCTTTAAAATTCATAATCCAATTACCAAAAATAAAGATAGAATCACAAAATATAATCAAAACCAAGTATAAAACACTTACCCCAATCCTTGTGATGAAATTTGCCTCCAAAATCGCTTCACCCCGAGTCCCAAATCTCAAAGTATGATAAAAGAACCAAAAACCTCGATTTTATAGCTTCTGCCCAGAAATTCTGCATATGCGGTTACACTGTTGCATCTGCGACCCCCACTTCTACGGTAAAATGCTTTGCTTCTGCAGAAGCAGCTTGGCCTAGCACCCCTGCACTTGCGGTAGCAAGACTCCGCTTCTGCGAATACCTTCGCGTCCGCGTTCCAATTCGTCACATCTACGCCAAATTCTCCGCTTCTGCGATCTTCCTTACCCAGCCTCTTCTCGCTTCTGCGATGGACATCCCGCATCTGCGAAGTCACTTTTGCGACCAAGACTCCGCAGGTGCGACACACCAGTACCAGCAAATCTTCAACAATGCAACAAGATAAAAAATGATTTGAACCACATCCGAAACTCACCCGTTCCCCTAAGGACCCCGTCCGAATATACCAACAAGTTTCATGACATAACACAGACCTACTCGAGGCCTCAAATCACTCATAACAACTTCGAAATGACGAATCGCACCTCAAATCAAAACTAAATGAACTTTGAACTTTCAACTTCCAAAACTTGCGTAGAAACATAACAAATTAACTCGGAATGAACTCAAATTTTACACACAAGTCCCAAATGAAATAAAGAGTCTATTCCAATTCCCGGAACCTCAATCCGAATCCGATATACTCAAAGTCAACTTCCGGTCAAACTTATGAACTTTCCAAACCTTCAAATTTCCAACTTTTGCCAATTAGTGCTGAATTCTTCTAAGAACATCCAAATGCAAATCCAAGCATACACCCGAGTCCAAAGTCACCATCCGGACCTTACAAAACTATCAAAACTTCGTTCTGGGGTCAAATTTACAAAAGTCAAACTTGGTCATCTCTTCCAATTTAAAACTTCAAAGGTGAAATTCAACAACAACAACAAACCCAGTATAATCCCACATGTGGGGTCTGGGGAGGGTAGTGTGTACGCAGACCTTACCCCTACCTGGACTCAAGAAAAGGTGGCATGGAAGAAAAGGGAAGAAGTAGAAGAAAGAGGGGGAAGAAATAAAGATGGGGAAGAGGGAGACAAAAAACAACAAAGAAAAAGTGGAGAAAAAGTAACATCAAATAGTAACAATCAGGAAGCAATAATTTCCAGTAAACGGGGAGAAAAAGTAGCATCAAATAATAACAGTCAGGGAGCAACAATTTCCAGCAACAGTTTTCAAACAAACAACAATGGACGTGGTAGCTAAGTATCAGATACACTAACAATCTAAAAGAAAGTATCTCTCAACAAACTCAAAGGTGAAATTTCATTCTTCCAAATCGATTCTGAATAACCTGAAAACCAAAACCGACAATTCACACAAGTCATAATACATCATACGAAGTTACTCATGCCCTCAAACTACCGAGCGAAGTGCAAAAGCTCAAAACGACCGGTTGGGTCATTACTATATATAATATTTAAATACTATATATATATATATATATATATATAT
>AWOL01S0047313.1:0-17452 GCA_000715115.1 Nicotiana otophora
GGGAGTGGAGACCCTATGTCTAAAAACCATCAACTAGGGAGTGGAGACCCTATATTGGAAAAGGAACTATGGAGTGGAGACCCTATGTTTAAAAATCATCAACTAGGGAGTGGTGATCCTATGTTTGAAAAGAGACTAGGGAGTGGAGACCCTATGCCTAAAAACATCAACTAGGGAGTGGAGACCCTATGTTGGAAAAACGACTAGGGAGTGGATACCCTATGTTGGAAAAGAGACAAGGGAGTGGAGACCTTATGACTAAAAATCATCAACTGTGGAGTGGAGACCCTATGTTGGAAAAGCGAGTAGGGAGTAGAGACGTTTTGTCTAAAAATAACAACTAGGGATGGAGACCCTATATTGGAAAAGCAGACTAGGGAGTGGAAACCCTATGTCTCAAAACATTAACTAAGGAGTGGAGACCTTATGTTGGAAAAGCTACTAAGGCGTGGAGACCTTATGTTTGAAATGCTACTAAGGCGTGGAGACCCTATGTCTAAAAATCATTAACTAGGGAGTGGATGGCCTATGTTGGAAAAACGACTAGGGAGTGGAGACCTTATGTTGGCAAAGCGACTAGGGAGTGGAGATCCTATGTCTAAAAACCATCAACTAGGGAGTGGAGAGCCTATGTTGGAGAAACGACTAGGGAGTGGAGACCCTATGTTGGAAAAGCAACTAGGGAGTGGAGACCCTATGTCTAAAAACCATCAAGTAGGGAGTGGAGAGCCTATGTTGGAAAAACAACTAGGGAGTGGAGACCCTATGTTCGAAAAGTGAATAGCGAGTGGAGACCCTATGTCTAAAAACCATCAACTAGGGAGTGGAGACCCTATGTTGGTAAAGCGACTAGGGAGTAGAGAACCTATGCCTAAAAATCAACTTCTCATTGGAGGTCGAAGTGATGGGCACTGTGATGCCTTGTAGAGATACCCCGAGCCCCTTTTCGGGCATGTACCCATGTTTAATCTTTTCACTGGCGACCATAACTGATGCATTAGATAAGAAAGGTTGAGGGAACGGGGCTCCTGCTTCACATTGGTCGGCGACCACAATTTCGAAGGCTTGATAGACAATGTTCCCACTTCATTCTCTAGCTTGGAGACACGGGACTGGAGGGTCCCTGTAAATGGATGGTTCATCCTCCCCATGTACAACAATTTCTTGGTTTTCATACTCAAATTTGACCATTTGATGGAGAGTGGAGGGCACAGCCCATGCAGCGTGAATCCATGGTCTTCCTAGGAGAAAATTATATGAAGTGTCCATGTCCAAAACCTGGAAAGTCACTTCGAAATCCACAGGGCCAATGGTCAAAATCAAATCAATTTCCCCTATTGTATCTCGCTTGAAACCATCAAAAGCGCGCACACAGACATTGTTTGGTCGAATTCTTTCTGTTCCAATTTCCATCTCTGGAGCGTAAAGAGAGGGCAAATGTCGAACCCGGAACCACCATCTAGCACGACTCTCTTCATATAATAACCTTCACATTTGATAGTCAAGTGAAGGGCTTTGTTACGGGAGACTCCCTCAGGGGGCAAATCATTGCGGCTGAAAGAAATCCTGTTGACTTTTAAGAATCGTTCAGCCATTCTCTCCAATTGTTCAACCGAAGTTTTAATCGAGATATATGCCTCGTTCAATGTTTTCAAAAGTACCTTCTGATGTTCATTTGAGCTCTATAGCAGGGCTAAAAGTGAAACCTGGGAAGGAGTCTTCCGGAGTTGATCCACTATGGCATATTCCGAAGTTTTCATTTTTCGGAAAAATTCTTCTACTTCTTCAACGCTCACAAGCTTCTTGGGCGGAAATCGTTTATCACTGTTCAGACTTAACTTCTTTAGCTCTTCTGGGTTGTGGTACTTCCCAGATTGGTTCATTTCGTTAAACTCTCCCATAATCTCTTTCCCTTTTTAAGTAATTGTTGTTTTGTAGTAATTCTAGGGGACTGCAGCGGGATCTCTCATAGAGCTCTGTGATGTGCGGCTGATAACCACGGGCTCAGTCAGCCTTGGTGGAATTACCGGCCCTCGCGCTACATAAGTCCCTTTTGGCACATATAACTTTGGCATATTCAGCGCGACTTTCCTTTGCTCAAATCTTATGGGAGTGTTCAACATGAGTTGTTCCTTCCTTGGGGCCTTAGGAACATAGAGAATTGCGTTCTTAGCAGGTGCTGCCTCATTTTTTGTTTCTACAAGTTTTTCTGCAACTTGAGGGATTAGAGTGATTTTCTTCTCATTTCTGGCTTGTTTCGCTGCCGCTTTGGGTCTTGCCTTTGAATCAGCAATGGCGTTGATGGCTTTCAAGGCTGGATAAAACTCTTTATCATCATAAATCACTCCAATGATCGGCCCGTTGTTGTGAGCCGGTAATGGATTGTTAGTCACGTTGGGTACTTCCTCGTCCCTTAGCACCACTAATTTTTGTTCTATCAAATTCTCAACTGCCCTCTTGAGAGTCCAATCATCGTCTGTATCATGACCCTCTACCCTCGAATGATAGGCACACCTGGTACCAGGCTGGTATGATGGAGATTCCGAATTTTGCCAGTTTGGAGGCACAGGTTGCAATAGACCCATCTGGATTAATTTTGGAAACAGGCTAGAGTAGGACACACCAATATGGGTGAAGTCGTTTCTCCTGGGAGGCTCACGGAGGTGTGTATTATGTTGGTAGTTTTTTTTGTGGTGGACGGAGGCTATATGGAGCTTGGTGAGGATGGTTATTTCTGAGGGGTGGAGCTCGGTTTTGGTTGTAGTGTTGTTGTGGCCGTGTATAGGGTTGGGCATTCATCACCGCATAGGGAGGCGGTGCCACGACATATGTTGCATCTTGATGGGGGTAGTAGTGTTGTGGGGTTCTGGGAGGCAGGTAAGAATGATCACGGGATCGGTGGGGGCCTCTCGAACCTGAAGCCATCATGGCTTCTTCGTCCCTCTTTTTTCGATTTTCTAAACCTTCCTAGCCGTTCTGGATGGCTTGGGAGGTGTCTCTCAAAGCAGATTGACTTATGATTCGGCCAGATTTCAGGCTATTTTCTACCATTTCTCCGATTTTTATGGCCTCTGCAAAATGTTTGCCCATGGCAGACATCATGTTCTGAAAGTAATTGGCCTCTTGGGCCTGCAAGAAAACATTGACCATTTCTGTCTCATCCATAGGCGTTTTCACTCTGGCAGCTTGCTCACGCCACTTGATAGCGTATTACGGAAACTTTCCGCAGTTTTCTTCTTAAAATTGGTTAGGGAATTCCTATCTAGAGCTATATCAATATTATATTGAAATTGCCTGACGAAATCTCGAGCCAAGTCATCCCATATATGCCAATGGAAGATGTCCTGGTCCATGTACCATTCTGATGCAATTCTCGTCAAGCTTTCCCCGAAATAAGCCATCAATAATTCTTCTTTTCCACCAACACCCCTCAACTGGTTACAATATCGTTTCAGGTGAGCGATCGGGTCTCCGTGCCAGTCGTACTTTTTAAATTTTGGCATTTGAAAGCCAACATGCAGGTGAACATAGGGAAACATGCACAAATCGGAGTACGAGACACTCTTTTGGCCACTCAGGCCTTGCATGTTCTTTAGAGTTTGTTCGAGGATTTTCATATTTCGCGCACTCTTTTCTTACTCGGCATTTCTCATGGCTCTTTCTTGTTCCATGGGAGACTCAAACTGCGGGTGCTGAGGGTAAAAGTTTGGGGTAACATGAGCGGTGTCTAGCTAAAATTACGGGACTTGAAAAGTGAAAGCTGAAGGCTCGAAGCATGGCCTGAGCATTGTTGGGTCTGTCGTAGTAGAGACTGGTGGTGCGGTGAATAATGTATAAGGTATCCCTGAGAACAGTGCCTAGGGGCAAACCTCAGAAGGCATACCGGTAAAATTGGCTGATATAGTGGGGTATCCAAACGGGATGAATGGGTTGGTTACTGGGATGGGGACGTTGGTGGTTCCACTCGTCCTAGAAAGAAATTTAGTAAATCCAGGGATTGTATTGTGTGGTTCTATGCCATTAGACCAAGCATCCCACATATCTAACATGCGGACGTGCAACCTCTTATTTTTGTTCAGTGGTTGCGGACTCTAGCTATGGAATAGGCGATACCAGACTATCCTCAGGCTTAATAATTGGTGGATGACTTTCGAAGGCCATAGGAACACTGCCTTTAGATATTGTGAAGTAAGGGTGGGAAGCCAGATTACCACAAAACCAACCACCTAAAACAGGACCTGTCTTATTTGTACACACAACAAACTGGTTAGTTTGATACATTTAACATATGGGGAATCGCATATTGGGGATGCAATGCACCTGAACAATTAAACATTTCTAAATGTTTTTGCAACGACTGTGTGTTTCATCCCGGCTTTGCTATATCTTTTCTCAAATTTCAAACCCTGATTTCTTTTCCCTTCTCTTTGTTGTTTTTCGCTCTTTATCTCTTCACTCTTTTCTTTCTTTTTCACTCAATGGTTTTCCTTTTTTTTTCCTCCCTTTTTACTCATTTTTTGTTTATTTTTCACTCAGATTGTCTATAGCTATGATCGAATATGATGGGGATTGCCTACGTATCATGACGCCACATGAATCAGATCATTACGCAGTACAGGAAATAAATGCAGAATAAAAGAAAAGAAAATTTTAGTTTTTTCAATATTTCATTAAATAAAATTTTTTTGGGTTTTTCTATTACAAAGACTTTGGAAATACTGACGATTAAACATACAGACTCAAAAGAGAAAATAAACAGACTTGGAAAAGATAAACAAACTCGAAAAGGTAAAATACAGGCTCAAATCAAAAAAATAATTTTAACAAAAACCAGGAATACATAAGAGCCTCCAACACTACTCCGGGGGCCCGCGAGACATCAGTCGGTCTCGACGCAGGCCAGTGTGCAATCTCTTCTTGAAGGTACTCTAAATTAGCCATCACCTGACGGACAAAAGTCATCACAGAAGCAAAGAACATGGACCTGGTCATATCTTCGCATTCATGGCACTTCATTGCGACGTAATCAGCGATTTCTTTAATCCTCATTCTAATGACGCCCTTTTCTTGGAGCATGCATCCAATTTGCTGAGACCGGGCCTCCAACACCTGCGTAGCCGTATGGTTTTGGTCTTGCAATTGCTGTATGTCTTCTTCCAATTTGGAAATCAATGTATAGCAATGCTCTCTTTCAGCCTTGAAATCCTTTGTCTGTTGGACCATTTTATTTTCGAGATTAGTCAGCTTTTCCCTTAAGATCGCGTCCCATCTATCATACTTTTGCTTTAACTGTTGAACACACCTTGCCCGTTCTTCTGCATTAGTCGCCAATTTTGCCCGAGTTTTTACCAATTCATCCTCAGCTTTTGTTAGATCAAACCCATAATCATGAACTTTCCTCCTCAGATTGCTTATGAGTTTTTCATCTTTTTCGCATTTTATTGTGTTTTCAGCGGCTATTTTCATTTTATGAATCTGAGCTCGGAGTGCTTTATTTTCTCAGGCCAACCTTTTCCTTTCTCCTTCATCCTCGGCATCCTGTAAACTACTATCAAATTTGAGGTTTTTGATTTGATCCTCTAACTTGCTTATGGTGGTCCGGTATTCCTTCTCTTTAGCTAACCAATCCCACTGTTCTTGCGCTCCATCGGTGAATTATTGGACATGGGGCCTTTTCGGGGGCTGTTCTATCTCTTGATCGACTCAAATCTCTCTTACCATACCAGGCTATATAGTTAGGTTCTACTTCACCCGAGGACAAATCCCATACTTGAGTTTGTGGCTCCAGAAACCTACATTGGTGCCAAATCTGGCGAACCTTTTCTTCTGGGAATGCGGCTTTTGGGCATAGTTCAATAACCTGTGGACTCAAATCTTCATCATGAGGGACTGTTTGGTAGCTTCCCAATTGGCATCGGACCCGATGCGAAGCATATGGCTGAATACTCCGAAGACACATCAATAAAATAAAACACACTCCACCAGACATGTAAATAACCTCATTGACCGAGAGCCAACTGAAAGTCCACTCAATTCGGTTTGCGGTCAAAGAACCCAAATACACGAATCAGGCCTCAGTACCCTCCGGCAACTCATAACCATTTACCCGGTTTCCATATTCTTCAATGCAATCGAGTCCGGTGAGACCGTAGTTCATGTACCTCGGTCGATGGCAAAGATGTTCCACCAGTCACATTTGAAAAAGCAAGTTGCAACCCTCAAAAACTTTTGTCCCAGCTTGACAAGCGGTTAAAGCTAGCTAGATTTCTACAAGAATCATCGGTATAAGAGTGTCGTTGGCCTTTTTGACCATAAAGTCGGCCATTCCTGCAAGTACCAACTCTATATGTCCGTCACTCCTTGGGCATATCATAGTGCCTAAAAATGCAACTACAAAGGTTAAACCTCTGCGTGCTTCCCATTTTGTTTTTATTTCCCTATTGACTCAAACCAGTGTCCGGAGCCTCAAATCCGCGGGGGTCCCCATACCGGCTGTATAAGAAGTGGAATGTGCAAAATCCTTCGGCCAAATTTCTATCTTTAACCTGCCGGTTAATGCACAGAAGGTCCAAAATCTTACGAGGGGTTACAGCCCTTGGTGCTACTGGATATTAGTGCCTGAGATCCCGTCAAGACCAGCGTAAACTGTCATCTCTTCCAGTGTAGGGGTCAATTCGAAGTCAGAGAAATGGAATACGTTGTGTGTCGGGTCCCAAAAAAGTATCAAGGCTTCAATTATATCAACCCTGGGTTTAATCTTCAGAAGACCAGTGAGCCCACCTAGAGCTTTGGTCATAGAACGCTTGTTGTCCTCCCTCAGGTCGTCCCACCACATATGGAGCCTTAGTGGAATCTCATCTACGACTCGAAAAGGTATATTTTCAACGGTGCTCATCCTGCACATTTAATTTAGGGGTACTGGTTAAAACATTTTTGTTTAATTATTGACCAAAAAAGATTATTTTTGCAAAATATAACTTAAAGCAACTCAAGGCCACCTTTGCAAATACGGCCCTTCAGCACTTCAGAAGGGAAGATTTTAGGGCTATGCTTGCTAAGTAGCCAAAATTAGAAAAAGGGCCATAGGTGGCTATTTCGCAAAAATGGCCTTCTGGCATCCCGTCAGGACATTTCTGGCTATTTGTACAAAAACGGCATCACCTAAATTTATTTATGACAAAATGGCAGCATTTTTCACATTTTGGGTTATTTATTGTTTGCAAAAGCGGGGCTGGACCCGATGAGGGTTGCCTACATATCTCACATCCTGTGAGAATCAAACCCGTGTAGTTCAGTAAGTTTTGACGCACAGAAAATATGACTTATTTTGAAAGGACTTTTCATTTATTTATTTATCTCAAAATTTTGGTAGAGTTTCGGGATTTTTTGAATACTGGGATTTTCAGAACCGGGTGTTTTTCTATCCTACCTCACTCTTAGTTTTTCTTGATTTTCTTTCCCTATCTAGGAGTCGGTCAACATACAAGCCCAAGTAAATAAATGCACAAGTAGCAAGTAAAATGCACCAGGATAGTTTTTAAATTTTTGGGTACACCTGTCCTAGACGGACCCAACCCCTGTGTTAAGTCCCCAAAGTCAAATGTACGTGATGCAAACAAACATACCTACTAGGGATCCAGCATGAGGCTATGTCATTCTAACTTTAAATCCTGGGTGTATTGTTCTAGACCTGGCTTACCCGAGCGGATAACTCGAGCCGGGGAGGGAGGGCAGCGTACCGGGAATACAGAAGCTTCACCGGCTTTGTAACTTGTCTGATCCTCGTTCTAAAATTGGGGTATGACTCTAACAGAAAATAAGCCACGCGAAGCGCACGCTTCCCAGAAAATTTAGAAGACTCGGAGAGAAGAAAGGTTTCCGTAACAGTTTATATACGGTTATAATATAAAAGCGGTAAAAAGTGGCATTTAGCACATTAGGCTCAAGCACGTAAAAATCAGATAATAAATAGAAGCCAAGTATCACAGTTTATTCTAAGCTCTAATTTTGAACTCTGAACCAGCGATTCTGGGTTCGTTTTCCAGCAGAGTCGCCAGAGCTGTGACACCTCCTTTTTTTCGGGGGGATAGGGGGGCTTTTCCAATTTAAGTAACATTATTCGAAATGAGATTATTTATTTAATCAGAGTCGCCACTTGGAATATTCGTTATGGTGTCCCAAGTCACCGGTTTATTTTAAATCCATAATCGAGGAAATTTGACTCTATTTTTGGCCTACGAACACAGAAGACCAGGTAAAACATTTAATTAATCTGGGAGAAGGTGTTAGGCATTCCCGAGTTCCGTGGTTTTAGCACAGTCGCTTAACAATTAATAATTGGCCTAATTATCTGATTTATTACATGTTTTAAAACCTATTGTGCATTTTTTACTTTCTAACCGCTTTTAATATTTATGGAATTTAATTAAATAAGTCGTGATGTCGTGCACTTATTATTTTTACGCACACTACGAATCGCGTCACGTGAAACGTACCCGCGATTTACAACATGTTTATTTTTATTATTATTTGAAGTTATAGTCGAGTCACGTGAAATGCACACTCGAATTGGGATTTACGTAAATAATTAATAATTGGCCTAATTATCTTATTTATTACATGTTTTAAATCCTATTGTGCATTTTTTACTTTCTAACCGCTTTTAATATTTATGGAATTTAATTAAATAAGTCGCGATGTCGCGCACTTATTGTTTTTACACACATTGCGAATCGCGTCACGTGAAACGCACTCGCGTTTTACAACATGTTTATTTTTATTATTATTTGAAGTTATAGTCGAGTCACGTGAGACGCACACTCGAATTGGGATTTACGTATCGTGACTATGCCACGGGAACCGTACCCATGGCCACGATAATTTATTAATCGCACCTAAAGAAAACTACGAATGTTTATGAGTCTATCTTCTTAAACTAATTTGAGATTATTGTGAAGACCATAGATTATGAAATATATTTATGGATGACAAGTCTTAATTGCTAATGGATCATTTAGGACTTGATGACCAAAAGACACTTTCAATTCATCTTATAATCTATACAAATATGTCCCAACTGGTAATAATACATTAATTAATCCAACAGTTCTTATCATTAAAAATTTTATTCCTAAAGCCCAATCATTTCATATGAATGTCCAACTCATCTTTCAAGATATTAGTGTATGGCCCAATTAGGAAATAAATTATTTACCAATTAAGCTTTGAGCCTATATTCTTAGCACTAACAATCATTCCAAAATAATGACACAAGTGAAGCAAAACTCACGTCTTAACACCAAAAGAATTAACCAAGGAATTCAAGGCATGCTAATTAACTAAAACTAAAAACAGTAAGCAACTAGACTAAAATATCTGTCAAAAATAACAAGTGAAATAGTAAACCAATCGTGAATCAAACCTTAAGCAAAAAAAAACATTTAAACTTATAGCAAACATAATATGAATTGGAATCCGAAAACTAGAGAACAAGAAATGGACCTTTCAATAGCTAAATATTCTTCGGTACAACGGGAAAAAAGCTCTGCTGGATTTTTACGAACTAACCACAACCAAAAACGGTACCGAGAACCTCAACTGAAACTCCTTTGTTTTAATGTTTGGGTAAGTTTCAGCTCATGGTTCATGGAAGAAGATGAGGTGTTAGGTGTTGGTTTTCTACTGGAAGTTTAGGCTGGATTTTTGAAAGAAAGAGGAAGAAAGAATGACACGAATAGAAATTATCTTAGCGTAGAAGAAGAAAAATATTCTCTCAATTCCCTCCTCTTTTTTTTTCTTCTCCCTCCTTTTTTTCTCTTCAAATTTCTCTTCTATTTATAGAAATATTTTCGGAATTTTCAGAGTTTATTTTATTTTTTTAATTAAAAAGAATTCTCACTTCCCATTTTTCTTCTTATTTTTTAAAAAATAATTCTCCACTTTCTTTTATTTTTATTTTTTAATTTCTCACTTTTTTACTTTTATTATATTTAAATTCCCACTTTTTACTTCTTTTTTTTTCACTTAATTTACTTTTCTTTTTTTAATTTCCACTTTCTTTTACTTTTTTAAAAATATTTCCAGATACCTTTACTTTTATTTTTTAATTCCAACTTTCTTTTACTTTTCATTTTTTAAAATTTCCACATTCTTTTACTTTTATTTTTTTTAATTTTCCACTTTCTTTTACTTTTTTATTAAACAATTGTCACCTACTTTTAATTTTAATTTTTAATTCTATATTTCTACTTTTCCTATTTTCCTTTTAATTCCCATACGAAATTTATAAAAAAAATATTAATTTTGTTTTCGGTTTTTTAATTTATTTTATTTTAAAATAAAGATAAAAATATAAATAAAAATAATACTAATAGTAATAAATGACCTTTAAAATTATTATTAAGTTTTACCCTATATATATATATATATATATAAAAGTATAATAAAGCTAAAAAATATATATTAAATTTCTAAAAATAGTTACATAGTAGAAAGTGATAAAAATTAAAATATAGTCAAAAATTAGGTGCTCACAGTTATAAATCTGCTCCTGAGAACTCCTAATCTCCAAATCCATAGAACACACGAATCACCATATTTGATCTCAACTCCACCGCCAGAATGTCTAACACATCTCTCATACACGATCATCCCAGGAGGAATACTTCTAAAAGTCTTCCGTGCCACATAGCAAAATTTGAATATCAGCAGTCAATCAATCAGAAGAGTGACGCAGTTCCAGTGAAGTATCCATATATCAAAACACATTGCCCCTCCTGAAATGTATACTCTCATCAAGCCATACCAAATAGTAATATCATTTACCTAGTCATTTGAAACTGTCCATGCTGCCTACGAATTTTTATGACCTTCCCTTCCAAACAGAACTGTGATCCCGCTCACGTAAATCTCAATCCCACACAATACAACGCATATACCATGCCATCATATGAGAAATATGAGAACTTCATAGTCCACTCCGAGTCACAAGCAAACTACATACTCAATTAGCCAAGGACCTTCCATTTGATTTCATCCAGAAGAAATTCACTATACACCACATGCTCCTCACGCGCAGTAGGAAATATACCCCTCGAATCTTGGTAAAAACCATTGAGAACTCTTCGAAACCCATTTGGCACATAACCAAGCTATCTGAACCGAATCTCTCTAACTCAACCCAGCCACACAGGTTGGCAAAAACCCAAGAGCATTGCCACGAAACACTTGTAGAGACTAGCCACGTCATAAGTACCCAAAGAACTGATCATACCCATTACTATGCTAACCCAACCTAGTACCGAGCTGTCCTATTTCTCCAAGTCCTTTCCAAATTGGCTTTAAATTGATACTTCTCCTTTCTAGAACACCACGATCCCTAACCAAAATTCACCGCACAAGAGACCCTAGTATAAAACCACAACGCCCTAAGGCCCATAAGTCGCTAACTTTCCTCTTAAGCACCCCAAAGAACCACAACTGCGGCAGCCACTCTAAGGAGACCTTATGTGAACCTAAAACTGTTTCCTTCACCTTCTTGATGCTGAAATGCATAATCCACAATGGTATAAAAATGCCACAAGTATCGACACCATCCAATGTAACTCTCAGTTTCTAGCCATATACAAATCTTGAAAATTCCAAATCGCTACATATAAATCTTAAATCCATTAGAACCATTCTCGAGAGTCATCCACTCTACTCAAATCTCAATTAAACCGACCAAACGAACAGAACGATCTGTGCCCCATTAGCATGCCAACACCCAAGGGAATAAAGAGTAACCCACACTACTAAGCAGTCGAGAAAATTCCTACTCCATGTACACTACATCCTTTGCGAATAACCACTCAATTATTTTATGATTCCCATATACCCATAGAGTGTAATACAACCCGTATCCAGAAATTCTCTTACTCGAGTAATCCTCAATCTCAACCAATGCAGTCATAGATGATTCATCAGTATCATTCAAACCAAAACCAATACAACACATAGTTGTGCAATCAACTTGTCGATAGCAAACTCCCTCACTTGGCTCAAAGCCATAGATCAAAACACACAACTTACAATGCCCATACTCTATTACTGCCATAATACCGCAGTGAGATTTAACCAAATCCTTCCTGAGCTCCTATAACGCAAACCATCTAATACTTCACATTATCTGTAAATCTCGCATCCACCCTTGTAATAGTCAAGCCAACTTCCACAAGCGATCCAAACTCAAATACCAACATATATCATTCATTGATAAAAGAGAACTCTCTACAAAATGTCATAAGGACCACACAACCTCAAGACACCTCGCAGGATATAACCTACATGCTCTGCCTCAAACTGACATCTCTTTATACCCTTCCACAGTTACGACTACTACGCAATCACTTAATCTTCTTGATTCTGAACTCATTAACAAGACATGCGAATCTACTTTACTTCACAAATAACAACATGAGAGATCCCTCAACACACCCATAACTCAAGACCATATGCCGAATCAAGACAGAAATCAAACACCACATAGTCCTTGCTACATCTCAAGTAACTTCTTCTCATCACATTCGAACAATCTGAACACATCTCGCAGCCACATCATACTTACCACATAGTCATTCTACCGCTCATCGAGCCATGAATTCCACTCATAGGAACACTACCGGATGTATAAGTCCAAAAGTACGTGCTCACACAATAAAAAAATATGTGCTCGAGATACAGTCAAAACCTGGCCTCCAGTCCTCCAGACTGGCCCATCATCAGCAGAAAAAAATCACATCTCGCACCCCGTTCATAGAATCACAAGACGAGATACACAACTGATATCGAGCGCTCGCACGTGCATACGAATGCGTGGAAGGAATTCAAAGAGTTACGATTTAAGCTGAATCAATGTCGCACGATAAGAAAATAAAGATGGGAAGTATATCCTAAATGTCATGTAGCCTCTCGAAGATAGGTATGGACGTCATCATATTGATCTGCAAGACTCTACTAGACACTTGCTCATGACTTGTAGAACCTATGAACCTAGAGCTCTGATACCACCTGTCACGACCCAAAACTCGACTAGTAGTGATGGCACCTAACCCAACCCGCTAGATAAGCCAATTAACCACTAAGCAATTCTAATAATAATTAATAAAGCAATTAAGTAAAGATATATCCGAATCTAATACATTCCCCAAGAACTGGTAGTACAAATCATGAACTTCTAAGAATAGAGTTTACAAAGTGAAAATGAAATAAATACATCGTCTATTTGAAAAGTACATAAACAGAGTTTTATAGATCTAAGGATACCACGAACAAGAGGCAGCTATAACCAGGACGCAGGTACATCTTCAAATCCAGCTCCCATCGAATACAACAACATCAACAGTCAATATCTGTACGCAAGGTGCAGAAGTGTAGTATGAGTACAACCGACCCCATGTACTCAATAAGTAACAAACCTAACCTTAGGTTGAAAGTAGTGACGAGCTAACAAAAAGGTCGGGTACAACACCAATATTCCACCACAGTTCATAACATCATAGTACAATAACAAAAAGAAGAATCTCAGAAATAAAAGGCTCCGTTCGTTCACAGTTCCAGAAAAATAGGCATTTCTTTTCAAGTATCTCAGTGAAAATCCAAATCTTTTACCAAAAAACCAATATACGAGTAAGTTTTAAAACTGTGCTTTTTCCCAAAACTCCTTTCAACAAATAGTAAAATGTTTCATTTTCAGATAGCATGAGGGAAGTACTTCTCTATGCCTACATGTCAAGATACAAGTAAAATAAAAAATGTCCCCAAAACTGGGTAGCAGAAGGAAATGCACCTCTATGCATGTATGTCAAGTACGCATGTCAAATGCAATGCATCTCGATGATGAGCTCATGTACTCACACTCTCAGAGTACTCAATGTCACTGTCTCGTATTTTCTCTCACTATGCTCAGCACACTCAATCACTCAGCATTGTACAATACCCACTGCGGCATGCAGCCCGATCCATATTTATAGTCGACTGCGCTAACTGGGGGTGTGCAAACTCCAGAGGGGATCCTTTCAGCCCAAGCGCTATAATCCGCACGGACAATTCACGTGCTGCACGGACAACTCACGTACCATAATATCAATAGTTGGAATCGCACGGATAACTCACGTGCTACACGGACAACTCACGTGCTATAATATCAATATCTGGAATCGCACGGACAACTCACATGCTATAGTGACAACATTCTCACAAGCAGACCCCTGACCTCACTCAGTCATCAATCTCTCCAATCCCACTCACGGGCTCACAATGTCATGAAACTAGCCTGACAATAATGATATGATATATCAATAAATAACTGAGACTGAGATATGAAATCGGTGAGATGACAGTAATAAACGACCACTATGGGTCCAAACAATATCGGCATAATGCTTAAACATGATATCTAGCATGATTGACAGCTTACCTACTTTATCACATGGTGAAAATACGGATATCAACAAAGTAGGACCTCTATACAGTGCCATGGAAACAACAGAGTCCCAATTCACATGGTGCACGCCCACACGCCTGTCACCTAGAATGTGTGTCCCCTCAATACCAATCACATAACATGTATTTCGGGGTTTTATACCCTCAGCACTAAGATTAGAAGAGTCACTTACCTCGAACAAGCCAATACCAATGCCGAGCAAGCCAAACGATGCTCTGAAGATTCCATCCCTCGTGTTCCGACCTCCGAACGGCCCAAAACTAACCAAAAATAACTCAAGTACATCAAACAATGCTAAAGGAACCAATCCCGAACAAAAAAGTTCAAATCATGAATCAAAAACCCCAAAACCGGCCAAAACCCAACCCGGACCTGCACCTCGGAACCCGACAAAATTTACAAAATTCAACAACCCATTGAATTATGAGTCCAACCATACTAGTTTCACTCAAATCTGACTCCAATTCTATGTTCAAAACTCAAAAATTCACATTATGAAACTTTAGGCCAAAAACATCAATTTCCTCTTTACAATTCATCAACCAAAAGCTAAAATTGAAGATAAATTCATGAAATATAACCAAAACCGAGTATAGAACACTTACCCCAATTCATATGGTAAAAATTGCTTCATGAATCGCCTCAATCCGAGCTGCAGAGCTCCAAATATGTAAAAATGGTTGAAACCCTTGAAATAGAGTACTTTATAATCTGCCCAGGCATTTCTCTTATGCGAACGCGGGAAAATCATCGCATTCGCGATGAATAAAATAATCTGCCACCATAATACACTTCGCGTTTAGCTGGCTTAGACCTTCGCAAACGCGGCTCCAACTATGCGAACGCGATGAAGAAGGCCTCCAGCACCAGCTGCCAAACCTCAACACTTCGCGACCGCAGTTCCTCATATGCGAATGCGGACAGTCTTCAACATAAAGCTACGCGATCGCTTCTAGCCAATTGCAACCGCGAATAAGAAACAGCCCAACTCCATTTTCCCTTTACGCGATCGCATCCACTGATCCGCGATCGTGAAGAACAATCCACGCACCAGAAAACCAGAACACACCAGCAAGGCTAAAATAGAGGAAAATAGTCTGAAACACACCCGAGCCCCTCGGGACACCGTCTGAATATACCAACAAGTCCCAAAACATAATACGATCCTACTCGAGGCCTCCAAACACACATAACAACATCAAACGATGAATCACACCTCAATTCAAAATCAATGAACTTTGAAACTTCAAACTTTCATAACCAATGCTGAAACCTATCAAATCACGTCCGATTGACCTCAAATTTTGCACACAAGTCACATTTGACTCAAGATTTAATAAGTGTAGGTTCATTGGGTATCTCAAAGAAATAATCGGATATTATTTCGATCACCCTTCTGACCATAAAGTGTTTGTGGCTAGAAGAGCAACCTTTTTGGAAAGGGAATATCGCTTGGAAATATATTATAGTGGAGAAATAGAACTTGATGAAGTTAAAGAAATTAATGAATCAACACAAAATCAAGATCATTAGACACAAGTTGAAGAACCTTTATTGGATGATGTAACGACTCGACCGGTCGTTTTGAGCATTTATATTTCGCTCGATTGTTTGAGGGCATAAGTAGCTCCGTATGATGTATTATGACTTATGTGAATCTTTCGGTTTTGGTTTTCAGGTTATTCGGAATTAATTTGAAAGAATGATTCTCAGCTAGAAGCTTTAAATTTGAAAGGGTTGACCAAGTTTGACTTTTTAGTATTTGACCTCAGATTGGATTTTTGATGGTTCTGTTAGCTTCGTTGGGTTATATTGGACTTAGGAGCGCATCCAAATTGCGATTTAGAGGTCCATAGTAGAATTTGGTTTGAAATGGTGAAAGTTGGAATTTTGAAAAGTTTGACCAGGAGTGAACTTTTTGGTATCGGGGTCGGATTTCGATTCCGGAAATGGGAGTAGGTCTGTAATACAGAAATATTGCATTTGGAGCAGCTAGATGTTAAAACTACTTTCTTGCATAGTGACTTTGAAGAATACATCTACATGAAGCAATCTAAAGGTTTTCAAGTTTCTGGTAAAGAAAACCTTGTGTGTAAGTTGCAGAAGAGTTTGTATGGTTTGAAACAAGCACCCCGGCAATGGTACAAGAAATTTGATGGATTCGTGCATAATAATGGTTTCACACGATGTGAGATGGACCATTGTTATTATATCAAAAATCTTGATAAATCCTATATCATTTTACTGTTGTACGTTGATGATATGATAATCACAGAATCTAGCGTAAATGAGATCAGCAGGGTTAAGCAGCAACTGGCGGAGGAGTTTGAAATGAAGGACTTAGGACCAGCTAAGCAAATGATTGGGATGAGGATGAGCAGGAACAGGTCTAAAGGAACCTTAAAATTGTCTCAAAAAAAGTACATACATAAGGTACTAAGCAGGTTCAGTCTTCATGATGCAAAGACCAGAAGCACTCCACTCGGAAGCCATCTTAATCTGTCGAAGGACCAATCACCTAAGACAGATGAAGAAAGGAAGTACATGTCCAAAGTTCCATATGCTTCAGCAGTAGGAAGTTTGATGTATGCTATGGTTTGCACTACACCTAACATAGCCCACGCAGTTGGAGTTGTCAGTAGGTACATGTCAAATCCAGGAAAGGAGCATTGGGAAGTTGTAAAATAGATATTGCGATATCTCAAAGGCACCTCAGGTATGACACTTTGTTTTAAAAAGAGCAATATTATCTTACAAGGTTTTGCTGATGCAAATTTAGGCGGCGATCTGGATAGTCAAAAAAGTACCACAGGCTACGTTTTCACCTTGGCTGGTACTGCTGTTAGCTGGATGTCTAGACTTCAGAAAAGTGTTGCTCTATCTACTACTGAAGCAGAGTACATGGCAATCTCAGAAGCTGGAAAAGAGATGATTTGGCTCAAGAATTTTCTTAAAGAGCTAGGTAAAGAG
>AWOL01S0047314.1:0-28048 GCA_000715115.1 Nicotiana otophora
ACTGTACCTGCTGAGTTCGCCACTACCTTTCCATCTAAAGGTTAGATTTATTACTTATTGAGTTGGTTGTACTCACGCTACACTCTGTACCTCGTATGCAGATCCAGGTGCTTTTAGTCATGGCGGCTTCTAAGTTGTGGAGTTTCGGAGACTATTGAGGTAGTTGCTTAGCGTTTGCGGACCTTGACTCTCCCTTTTTATCTTTCATTTTATGTTTCAGTTTTATTTACCTATACCGTGTATTAGACTATGCCTTTTTGTAGATGCTCATGTACTCGGTGATACCCCAATTTTGGGAGAGATTTTGTATGACATTATGACTTCTTACTCTATTTTTAAGAGGTTTTCCTTAATTTTAACTGCTTCTGTATCTTTCAAAGCTTTAGAATATTGTAAATGTCTGCGTAGTCGGCTTGCCTAGTACCATGATAGGCACCATCACGACAGCGTAGTTTTGGGTTATGATAACTTGGTATCAGAGCCTAGATTACATAGGTCTCACGAGTCATGAGCAGATTTAGTAGAGTCTTGCGGATTGGTATGGAGACGTTTGTACTTATCTTCGAGAGATTGTCGAACCCTTAGAAAAACTTCACTTTCTTGTATTCTTGTCATGCGGATTTGTTGATTTCGGTAACTAAACTTATGTATTCTATTCTCTCATAGATGGTAAGGACACGTGCTACCGGACAGGACGACCAGCCACCACTACTACCGGCTAGTGCCACGATAGGCCGAGGTTATGGTAGGGGCCGTGGTAGGGGAAGAGGTGCAGCTCGTACAATAGTAACTGCAGATCCATCAGTTGCTCCAGCTCAGGAGCAGGTTCCAGATATAGTTGAGCCATTGGGGCAAGCTCAGGGACCAGTTGTTACCATTGTGATTCTAGGTTCTTATGATAGTTATTTTGGCTCTCGGGGTCTGCCTCAGTACTTGCCGCCATATTTAGAGAGGGGTTGTTTTGAGTATGGAGATTTGGGTCACATAAAGAGATATTGCCCCTGCCTTTCGGGAGGTCCAGCTTAGCAGAGGAGTTAGACTATGACTTTAGCACGATTTACTTCACCATCCGCCCAGCCAGCTCAAAGAGGGGCTCAATCAGATAGGGGTCGCCCAAGAGGGGAAGGCCGATCAGGTGGCGTCCAGGCCCGATTCTATATTATTCCTGCCAGACCGGATGATGTTGCTTCAGATTCAGTGATCACAGGTATTGTCTCAGTATGCCACAGGGATGGCTTTGTATTATTTGACCCTGGTTCCACTTATTAATATATATCATCGTATTTTACGCATTATCTGGATATGCCTCGTGAGTCCCTAGTTTCATATGTTCATGTATCTACACAAGTAGGCGATACTATTATTATAGACCGTGTATATTGATCGTGTGTAGTGAGTATTGGGGGATTGGAGACTAGAGTTGATCTCTTATTGCTTAGTGTGGTTTATTTCGACGTGAACTTGGGTATGGATTGGTTGTCTCCATGTCATGATGTTATAGATTGTCACGCTAAGACCGTGACGTTGGCGATGCTGGGGTTTCCAAGGATTGAGTGTAAAGGTTCTCTAGACTATGTTCCCAGTAGAGTGATTTCATATTTGAAGGCCCAACGGATGGTTGGGAAGGGTTGTTTATCTTATTTGACCTTTGTGAGGGATATTGGTGCTGATACTCCTCCTATTGATTATGTTCCGGCGGTGCGAGAATTTTTGGATGTGTTTCCTACAGACCTGTTGGGCATGTCGCCCGACAGGGATATTGACTTGGTGCCGAGCACTCAACTCATTTCTATTCCTCTGTATCGTATGGCACCAGCTGAGTTGAAGGAATTGAAGGAGCAGCTTCAGGAATTCTTGATAAGGGGTTTATTAGGCCTAGTGTGTCGCCTTGGGGTGCACCAGTTCTATTTATGAAGAAGAAGGATGGTACTATGCATATGTGCATCGATTATAGGAAGTTGAACAAAGTTATAATCAAGAACAAGTATCCTTTGCCGCGCATTGATGATCTATTTGACCAGCTTCAGGGAACGAGGGTATTTTCTAAGATTGACTTGAGGACTGGGTATCACCACTTGAAGATTCGGGACTCCGATATTCTAAAGACGGCATTCAGGACCCATTATGATCATTATGAGTTCCTTGTAATGTATTTTAGGCTGACAAATGCCCCAGCAACATTCATGCATCTGATGAATAGTGTATTTCAGCCTTATCTTGACTCGTTTGTCATAGTTTTCATTGATGACATCTTGTTGTACTTTCGTAGCCATGAGGAGCATGCCCAGCATTTGAGGATTGTCTTGCAGGGGTTGAGGGAGGAGAAACTTTATGTTAAGTTCTCCAAATGTGAGTTTTGGCTTAGTTCAATGGCATTCTTGGGGCACGTGGTGTCCAGTGAGGGGATTCAGGTAGATTCAAAGAAGATAGAGGCGGTTCAGAGCTGGCCCAAACCGTCCTCAGCTACGGAGATTCGGAGCTTTCTTGGCTTGGCCGGTTATTATCGTCGCATCGTGGAGGGTATCTTGTTTATTGCATTGCCATTGACCAAATTGACCCAAAATGGTGCTATTCTCAGGTGGTCGGATGAGTATGGGGAAAGGTTTCATAAGCTCAAGACTTCCTTGACCACAACTCCAATTCTAGTTTTTCCTTCAGCTTCAGGCTCTTATACAGTGTATTGCGATGCCTCTCGGATTGGTATTGTGTGTGTCTTGATGCAGGGAGGTAGAGTGATTGCTTATGCTTCGCGTCAGTTGAAGCCCCATGAGAAAAACTACCATGTTCATGATTTGAAGTTGGATGTCATCTCTCATGCATTGAAGATTTGGAGGCATTATCTTTACAGTGTGTCTTGTGAGGTGTTTATAGATCATCGGAGTCTCCAGCACTTGTTTAAACAAAAGGATCTAAATTTGAGGCAGCGGAGATGGTTGGAGTTGCTAAAGGACTATGATATCACTATTATGTATCATCCCGGGAAGACCAATGTGGTGGCCGATGCCTTGAGTAGAAAGGCAGTGAGTATGGGTAGCCTTGCATTCATTCCTGTTGGTGAGAGACCTCTTGCAGTTGATGTTCAGGCCTTGGCCAACCAGTTCGTGAGATTAGATATTTCGGAGCCCAGTCAGGTTCTAGCTTGTGTGGTTTCTCGATCTTCGTTATATGATCGCATCAGAGACCGCCAGTATGATGATAATCATTTGCTTGTCCTTAAGGACACGGCTCAGCACGATGATGCGAGAGATGTTACTATTGGGGATAATGGGGTATTGAGGATGTAGGGTTGGATTTGGGTGCCTAATGTAGATGGGCTACGTGAGTTGATTCTTGAGGAGGCCCACAGTTCGTGGTATTCCATTCATCTGGGTGCCGCGAAGATGTGCCAAGACTTGAGGCAACAATATTGGTGGAGAATAATAAAGAAGGATGTAGTGGGATTTGTAGCTCGGTGCCTTAATTGTCAGAAGGTGAAGTATGAGCATCAGAGACCGGGTGGATTGCTTTAGAGGCTAGAGATTCCAGAGTGGAAATGGGAGCGGATCACCATGGATTTTGTGGTTGGGCTCCCATAGACTTCGAGGAAGTTCGATGTTATTTGGGTGATTGTGGATCGGTTGACCAAGTCCGCGCACTTCATTCTAGTTGGGACTACTTATTCTTCGGAGCAGTTGGCTGAGATTTACATGTGCAAGATTGTTCGCCTTCACGATGTGCCAGTGTCTATCATTTCCGATCGGGGCACGCAGTTTATATCGCAGTTTTGGAGAGCCATGCAGCGAGAGTTGGGCACCCAGGTTGAGTTGAGCACAACATTACACCTCAAACAGACGGACAGTCTGAGCGCACTATTCATATATTGGAGGACATGCTACGCGTTTGTATCATTGATTTCGGGGGTTCATGGGATCAGTTTCTGCCGCTCGCAGAGTTTGCCTAAAATAGTTACCAGTCGAGCATTCAGATGGCTCCGTATAAGGCTTTGTATGGGAGACAGTGTAGATCTCCGATGGGTTGGTTTGATCCGGATGAGGCTAGGCTATTGGGCACTGACTTGGTACAAGATTCTTTGGATAAGGTTAAATTGATTCAGGATCGGCCTTGCACGCCGCAATACATGCAGAAGCGTTACGCCGATAGGAAGGTTCGTGATATTGCTTACATGGCTGGGGAGAAGTTACTGCTCAAGGTTTCACCCATGAAGGGTGTTATGAGATTCGGGAAGAAGGGCAAGTTGAGCCCTCGGTATATTGGGCCTTTTGAGGTACTCTAGAGGATTGGAGGTGTGGCTTACAAGCTGGCCTTACCACCTAGTTTGTCGAGTGTGCATCCAGTGTTTCATGTTTCTATGCTCTGGAAGTAAGTTGGCGATCTGTCTCATGTTTTGGATTTCAGTACGGTCCAGTTGGTTGGTGATTTGACTTATGATGTGGAGCAGTGGCCATTTTGGATCGGCAGGTTCGAAGGTTGAGGTCAAAAAACATAACTTCAGTGAAGGTTCAATGGAGAGGTCAGTCAATCGAGGAGGCTACTTGGGAGACCGATCGGGAGATGTGGAGCAGATATCTACACCTATTTGAGACTCCAGGTATGTTTCTAGACTTGTTCGAGAACAGACGTTTGTTTAAGAGAGAGAGGATGTAATGACCCGGCCGGTCATTTTGGGAGTTGTAGCATCGTTCCCCCATTTATTACTTATTTTGTACTTTATAGCGGTTATATGACTTATCGGGGTAGTCGGATCGGTTCCAGAGGGATTTCAGAATGAATTGAGACACTTAGTCTCAAGGTTGAAAGCTTAAGTGGGAATGGTTGACCGGAGGTTGACATGAGTAAATGACTTCGGAATGGAGTTTTGATAGTTCTGTTAGCTCCGTTGGGTGATTTTGTACTTAGGAGTGTGTCCGGATTGTAATTTGGAGGTCCGTAGTTGTATTAGGCTTGAAATAGCGAAAGTCGGCTTTTTGGAATGTTTGGCCGGAGTGCACTTTTTGATATCGGGGTCGGATTCCATTTTCAGAAGTTAGAGTAGGTCCGTAATGTCAAATGTGGCTTGTGTGCAAAATTTGAGGTCAATCGGACGTGATTTTATAGGTTTCGGCGTCGGTTGTAGAAGTTGAATTTCCTTAGTTTTATTAGGCTTGAATTGGGGTGCGATTCGTGTTTTTGATGTTATTTGAGGTGATTTAAGGACTCGACTAGGTTCGTATGAGATTTTAGGACTTGTTGGTATGTTTGGCTGAGGTCTCGGGGGCCTCGGGTTGATTTCGTATGGTTAACGGATCGAAAATAGAACTTGGTGCATGGCTGAAGCAGGGATTCTGCTGGTGTAATCACACCTGTGGAGCTTTGATCGCAGGTGCGAGCTGAGGATGCGCAGATGCGGCCAAGTTATGGAGGACTGTGGTCGCAGGTGCGAGGAGTTTTCCGCACCTGCGTGACCGCAGGTACGGCGAGATGGGCGTAGAAATGAAAGGTGCGCAGGTGCGATGGGGAGTTCCGCACCTGCGGTTGCGCAGATGCGGGGGATAGGACTGCAGAAGAGGAGGATGCATTAGACTATGCCTTTATGTAGATGCTCATGTACTCGGTGACACCCCGATTTTGGGAGAGATTTTGTATGGAATTATGACTTCTTACTCTGTTTTTAAAAGGTTTTCCTTAATTCTAACTTCTTCATATCTTTCAAAGCTTTTAGAATGTTCTAAATATCTGTGTAGTCGACTTGCCTAGTACCATGATAGGCGCCACCACGACAGGGTGGTTTTGGTTCGTGACACACACAATCTCTATAGTACTAGTCAAGCCTCCGCAAATCAATCTACAATGTGTCTTCTACAACACACGCTCTCCTCAGGCGATACAAGATAGTGCTAGCATCCTCTTAAATATCTGAAATCCTCTATGTTATCTAGAACTCATGACGTTCTTTTCAAAACTGAACTGCAACCCTATTCATTCAATCTCAATCCACACAGATCACCACATCTATCATGCCTCAACACGAAAATACGAGGATATCATTATCAATTTTGAATCACGAATAGAATACCCACTCCATTGACCAAAAATCTTCCACTTAACTCAGTTCAGGAGAACAAAAATAATCACAACATGCACAAGCTCCCCATACTCGTAGAATACATCAACCTCAAATCGTGGTCAAATCATCACCACTCTTCAGAATCCATTTGCACATAAACAAGCCATCAGAACTGAATCTCTCTAAATCAACCAAGCCACGCAGACTGCCAAACCTGAAAGGTATTGCCACAAAACATGTCGAAAGCCCTATTATGCTAAAGGAATTGGTCATCTCTATTGCCAAGTTGATCCAAGCCACCGCTAAATGGACCCAAATTCTTCAGATTACTCTTGACCTGCCTTCACAACAACATTTTTTTATCCCAGTACACTATGGACCTCAATCAAAACTCATCTCATGTGATCCCAACATGAAATCTTGTCGTCCTAAGACTCGTAAGCCATTATCCCCTCTTATACACCCAATAGAACCTCAAACTGAATTACCTGCTCTGAAGAGATCTTTTATGAGTCTGAAGTTGTTTCTTTCATCTCTCAAATGTTGCCTCATAGAACCGATGATGTTACTGAAATACCCCAAGTATCTTTTACCATCCAACATCAATCTCAACTCATTAACCACATAACGAATCCGAAAATCTTTAGGTACCACATCCTAAACCTTGAACCCACTAGAACTATCCTTGAGAGTCCCCCATTCAGTCTTAGTCCCAAGTACTTAGTCAAATATGCCTAATGATTAGTGCTCTGTTATACCATGAATACTCCAAAGAACAACTGAGCAAATCCTTTCCCTTTACACACTACATCCCCCAAGGACTATCCAACCTGAGTCATTCCACATCCTACACATAACGACCATGTGAAATATAACACACTTCCAGCAAATTCCTAACCCGAATCAATCTCGAAATCATCCTCCTCAAGTCATAGCTAATCCACAAGCACACCGAAGTTCAGGACTGCAACAACACATGATCAGTTGATCCAAACATCGATGATAGGCTCCCTCACTTGGCCTTAAGCCACAATCACATAACTAAAAACTCACAATGACCATTCCTCCTTAATTTCCATGACCTCACATTGTTACTCAATTGAATTTCTCATAAGCCCAAGCTGCACTAACCATAAAACTTCACACTCCATCAGCCTGAATACATACTCAACCTCGTGATAGTCATGTCATCTACCTCAAAAGATTTAGACTCACGTCATAGTACATACATCCCATTGGATAAAAGGTAAAACTCTTTGTAACAAACTCATAAGAAATCATACTACCCCAAATCTTCTCATAGGAGATAGCCCACTTATGTAACCTCAATTCTTTCATGACCTTGCCATGAGCACTACTACTATGTAATCAATTAATTCTCCTGATTCTACACCCATACACATACCGCAAGAATCTATTTCATTCCATTAATGAACAATCGAAAGATCCATCAACACATCCAAAACTCAAGATCATATAGTACAAACGAGCTGATAATCAAGCATTCACATTCCTGTATCTCAAGCAAACCATTCATATCAAATCCAAAACCCTCCAAAACATAAGTAGTCATCACCAAATAAAATTCACACACTTAGCCATTTGCCCATAATGATCCAACTTGCACTAACATTCCTCAAAGCCTATGGCTACCCTACCATAAGGTCTATAATGATATGCTCCTACTTCTACGCAGGAATAGCCACTTTCCAAAATAAATCACTCGGCCCATGTGGCTCATCATCGGCCTGCCGATAATCAGACACCATGAGACATGCTTAATAACTTCCCTCTTCATTCTCCGTCACCCATAATGTTATCTCGAATCACGATACGTATTTTTATCATTTGTATGAGCAAAATACCGCGAACCTGCTCGATGACCATCTCCATTGAACCATCAACAATGGAAACATAAATCCGACCCTGAAGTCATAAAACATCGTTTCACTAAGAACCACCTCCCTAGTACCATCCCACACACCGCGTCCCTAAGGACATGCAAATGTAGATCATCATACTAACAAGCTCTGGTGTGCTCAAACAAAGATAACTGGGCAATCACACATGCACGAATTCCACTATGTTCAGAAATGCTCGATCTCACAATTCTATATACCAGGGTCAGAACTTCAAAGCCAAATGCTCCCTTCGCCGAAACAAATGCCAAACTCAAAATCATGAACCAAATAGTTCTCTCACGGGTCTTCAATTGCCGAGACACATAAGTAATTACCCTATCACTCTGCATTAACAACGCGCCAAAACTAATACGTGAAACATCACAATATACTGTGCAAAGCCCCCAACCTATAGGAAAAATCAATATTAGGGCGACTATAGATGGAAACCCTTCCACAAACCAAAGATAGTTGTCAGCCCTCAACACCGAGAAAAACATCCCATACCACAAGTGCAATATCGCCACAAATCATTGGATATCAATTGATATCAAGTACTTAATATTGCGTAGAAAAAGTAGGGGGAACTGAAGATATATTCTTCAAGCCAAGATAAAGTCACACGAATAGGAATCAAGAAAGGGAAATTTCCTAACATCTCGTAGCCTCTCGAAAATAAATACAGACGTCTTTGTACCTATCCAAAAGACTCCAGTAGATCTACTTGTGACTCGTGAAAACTACCACAGGTGCAATATCGCCACAAATCGCTGGATATCAACTGATATCAAGTACTCAATATTGCGTACGAACAAGTAGGGTGGAACTGAAGATATATGCTTCAAGCCAAGATAAAGTCACATGATAAGAAATCAAGAAAGGAAAATTTCCTAACATCTCGTAGCCTCTCAAAGATAAATACAGACGTCTCTGTACCTATCCACAAGACTCTACTAGATCTGCTTGTGACTCGTGAAAACTATATGAACCTAGAGATTTCATATCAACTTGTTACGACCCAAAATCTCACCTCAGACCTTGATGACGTCTAGATGTACTTGCTAGAAAGCCAACTCACAATCAACAGAATAAAGTCCAATTTTCTTTAATTAATAGAGTTATATCATAATAAAAGTAAAAATAATCTCAAAGCAATAAAATATCTGATACAAGTATAACACGGTCTAGACACGACTAAAGTAGTACAACCCCCAAGAACTAGGTGACACAAGTATATGAGCAACTACTAAGTAAGTACAGGTATGAATACATAATCACAATTGTTCATGAGAACGAAAATAGATAAGAGATAAATGAGGACGGGGACTTCGTGTGCGGCAGATCGAAATAGTATGGCAATTAACCGCGAAGTCTCCAATAACATACTCCTACTTAGCTCGAAGGGTACCACAATACTAGTCTCAGAATATGCACAAATATGTGCAGAAGCGTAGAATAATACACTACAGTCGGTACCTAGTAAGTATCATGTCTAACCTCGAAGAAGTTGTAGTAAGGGTAGATGCATTTGAATACTTACAACACATAAATAATAACAAGCCTGGAGCAGGAACAGTAAATACCCTCATGATTAACAGGTATTAAGATATATATCAATCGAAAGATCTAAAAGATGCTTTTTCAATTTAACAGATAATCATAACGCTGCTCAAGCAGGGGTGGATTTAGGGGGCGGAAGGGGGTTCATCCAAACTCCCTTCGTTAGAAAATTGTACTGTTTATGTAAGGGTAATTTGTTTTACGTATATATATATATAATAATAATAATAATAATAATAAGTTGAACCCTCTTGACACAACCCAAAAGCTTCACATAGCGGTCAAGGGGGTTCACATTTTGTAGAAGGTCACATGTTCAATTCCCGTCAAGTACAATCTTATTCTTTTCACTTCGGGCTCTTTTTTTTTAAACAAAATAAAACTGTGTCGTTTCTGTTTTAATATGTCTTTCCCCCAAAGACGTGACTGATTGGGATTTGGGTTATAAAATCCCTCTCTCTCTCTCTCTCTCTCTCTCTCTCTCTCTCTCTCGCCGCTATTCTTCTCTATGTTGCCTTGTCGATCGCCTACGCTTCTTCAATCATGGCTTCCCAGGTAAGTTCATTTCTCTTTCTAACTTTTTTCAGAATTTTATTATTGTTTTATTAACGAATGCTAATTCTTAATTTAGTTTAATGACTCTTGTTTGTCGTTTCTTAATTCTTGATTCTGTAGAATTTAGTACTATAAATTATTGAGTTTTCTAGTGCATTTGCTTTGATAAACTTATGAAAAATAATTGCTATTTTTTTTATAGAATTGAGATACGTTTGACTCGATCATGGAGGCTAAAAGCTTCTTTATAGATATTTGTTGTTCTTATTGCATTCGTGATGTTATTGAGAATGACTCTTAAAGTTTTGGCACCGTCAAATTCCCTGTTATTGCACCAAATGGGGTTGTTTACTGAAGTTGTATATCTCATTCTTAGGATCACTGATTGATGAACTTGAAGATGATGCCTTTGTTTTCTTGAGTTCTTGAAGTCTTTGGTGAATTACATGAACATTAGGTTGAGCACTTACGTTGAGAAAGCCATTAGTATTATTAGATACCTGAAGAAAGATCATAAAACCAGTCAATAAATCATTTATACTCTCCTACAATGTGACATAAACAGTCAACTTATTTCAACCTTATTTACCTTCTCAATCACAACACTTTCATTGACACCAGCTTTTTTGGTTATTAACTTCATAGGGTACCTCAAAGCTCTGTTAACAATATTAGCTCCAGTCTGCAGTGTTTATGAAAACTGAATTAGTGTCATCTGCCTACATACTAAAGCAATTGAGGTGACATTAGACTAAAGAAAATTAAGATGATACTAAACTAAAAAATTGGGTATTGGAACAATATTTACTTCTAGTTGAATCTTTTTTTGAATTTATACTTTTATTAGTTTATGTTGAAGCTAACACTTCTTTAAGCTTAGATCGATATATGTTCATATAATAATTTTTCTAACTACATTCCTACTTTATAATTCAATCTCAAAATTCACCGAAGAGGTATTTTACCAAAGCACCAAAATCAAATTTGACTTTTCATACTCAACCTATCCAAGAAGAGAATATCAACTATTTAGAAGTAGCATATTATGATGAATTTGATTTGAATTCTTTAAAGTTTGATCCAGCGGAAAGAACTTAAATCTTGCACTTCCATCCAAATCATCGTGATGTTATTAGAAAAGAATACCTTCGATAAGGTCCTTGTCAACCTCGACTTCATAACTTTCCTAAAATTATTTTTTTCTGGATCAATGCGTCGATTTAATCCTAAAAGCTTTGATGATGAATATCATGATTGGTTGGAGTACAATGCAAGTAAAGATGCAACCTATTGTTTGTATTGTTATCTATTTAAAGATAATAATATTTATCAAGGTGGAGGTAATATATTTTCAAGTATAGGGTTTAAGAGTTAACATAAAAAAGAAAAGTTTTGATAAACATATTGGTAAGTCGAGTAGCATTCATAATCAGTTAAAAAAGAAATGTCAAGATTTGCGGAAATAACGTCTATTAAATCTTCATTTTAGAGGTAATCTAATCAAATTAAGCATGAGTATTGGGTCCGCTTAACTGCTTCAGTTATTGTAGTAAGACTTATTATAACTCAAGGATTAACATTTCGAGGTCATGATAAATCAAAGTCATCACTTAGTAGGGGTAATTTTCTTCCAACCCTCTCATAATATGCCAAAGTGTGTGATAACATTCGTAATTGTGTACTGAACATGCTCCTTAAAATGATCAAACCACTTCTTCAATGATTCAGAAAGACATTGTTACCGCATGTAAGATAGAAACAACTAAAGCTATCATTGAGGAACTAAATGATAATTACTTTGTCTTGCTAGTTGATGAATCTTTTGATACATCACAAAAGGAGCAAATTGATATTGTCTTACGGTATGTTGATAGAACGGAATTTTTGATGGAGCGACTTATTGATGTAGTTCATGTTCAAAATACCAGTGCTTCATCTCTGAAGAGTGCAATTATTAATTTACTTTCCCAACACTCCTTAAGTCTATCATATATGCGTGGACAATATTACGACGGGGCAAGCTATATACAAGGTGAGATTAATTGTCTTAAAATATTGATTAAGCGAGAAAGTAGATCGGCTCATCTTATTCATTGTTTCGCTCATCAACTTCAACTTACCCTTGTTGCGATTTCTAAGAAATGTCTTCAAGTGGGAGAACTTGTAATATTGGTTTAAAATATTTTGAATATATCGGGATCTTATTTTAAGCGTATGGATGAATTTCGAGAATCTCAAAAAGAAAAAATTCAAGAGGCATTAGATATGGGTGAGCTTACAACCGGTAGGTGCTTGAATACAAAACTTGGTCTTTCAAGAGCATGTGATACTTGTTGGGGATCTCACTTTAAATCTTTTAATAATTTTATTATGATATTTGGCTCTATTCTTGATGTTCTTGAATCACTTGTTCTTAATGCATATTCTACAGATGAAAGAGCCAAGGCAGTGGGATATCTCAGGGCTTGTCAAACATTTGAGAATTATTATCGAGTTGAAGTATTTTGCAAAATTATTGATTGGCAAATTCAAGAACTTAATGAATGTTTTGATGAAGTAACGACTTATTTGCTTCATAGAATTGTTTGTTTGAATCTAATCAACTCATTTTCAGGTTTTGACATTAGGAAAATAATGAGAATGACTGAGTTATATCCTGATGACTTTGATGAATTTAGTATAGGTGCTCTTGAGAATTAGCTTGCAAGTTATATTATTGATGTTCGTGATGTTGATGAAAGATTCTCCGACCTACATGGGCTTTGTGATCTTTCAAAAAGATTAATTCAGATAAATAAGCATTCAAATTATCGTCTCATATTTCACTTAGTGAAACTTGCTTTGCTTCTGCCAGTTATTGTTGCATCCGTTAAAAGAGTTTTTTTGGCGATGAAGTTTATCAAGAATGACTTACGAATTCAAATGAATGATGAATTCTTTAGCGGTTGTTTGGTGCCTTATGTAAAAAAAAATGTGTTTGATAGTATTTCTAATGATGCTATTATTAAAATATTTCAAGATATGAAATCTCGTCGAGTGCAATTGTAATAATGTGCATAGTTGTTTTTTGTTTATCTCATTAGTCATTAGGTCCTTGTAACTAACACAAGACTTGTTTTTTTATTTTCTCTTTTAAAAGTCTTGTTACTGTGATATGTTTATCTTAGCACTATCTTTGTTCTGAGAACTTCTCTTTCTATTAATGAAATTTGTTACCATCTAATATTTTTTTTGTTTTGGTTGGCTTTACTATTTATTTTATTTTTAAAATTTTTGAATCCCCTTCACAAATATCCTACATTTGCCACTGTGCTCAAGTATGGAAAGAAGGGCTGGCATGCTTCAATCAACAGAGTCGAGGATCCCAACTAGCAAGTATACATGGCATGCAACAGTTAGCATTTAAATGTATGCCTATAAATAAATTAAGAATATGAATGCATGCTCAAATCGGTACAAGATCCGTGTATCCAGTAAAAAAATCATTTATCATAATAACCCGATATAAAATCCATGTACGGACCATGTTCACAGGGCCCAAAGTAACATAGAAAATCACCTGAATCTAGAGGAATGGTACCAAATCCAAGCGCAAAGAGGGAATAATAGCAATCCTTCATAAATCAATATTCGATCATCATGTCCAATGTGTTATAACTATATTTCATCCGCATGCTTTACCTTTCGTGCCAAAGTTCTCAGTCCAAATCAAGTATCCTTATTCGAAATGTATGCATATGCTCAAGAATTGCAATTAATAGGTGCACAACAACTTAATAAAAATTATACGGATATGTGCTCATACAATCTCTATGTAACTACAGATAATTAACCAATTTAATATATCAAGAATAAGTTCCAATGCCTTCACAATTAATCATAAATATAGGCATGATTTCAAACATGTAGAAATCCTTGTAGATTAATTGTACGAAATCCCCAAAATTGGATAAAATTCCGAAATTCCCAACTTAGAGGTCTGCCTAGCACTCCCCTTCGCGATAGCGATTCACTGCTCCGCGATCGCAAAGCTTAATTATACAACTTCCTGGAAAGTCTACGTCGAGAACGCGTGATAAGCATCACGAATGCGATGACCAAGTACCACCCTCCTACGTGAACGTGGACAACCCACCGCAAACGCGAAGACACGGCCCCCAGCTCTAATCTCTTCATCGCGAATGCGTATCTCCTCACTCGAACGCACTCACAAATTCACTCATGCCCATATCTCCTCTCCACGAACGCAAACAACCCATTGTGAATGCGATTCACAAGTCATCAGCGACCAAAACGCACTACGCGGTCAGGAAGATCCTTCTGCAATCGCTATGATCCTCAGATGCATCAAAAAATTAGCAATGCAACTCAACCAAAAATTGTCTGAAACCACCTCGAACCATACCCGAGTCCCTTGGGACCACGTCCCATCATACCAACAAGTCCAAATACGATATTCAAACTTATTCAAAGTCTCAAAACACCGCAAATAATATCAAAAACACGAATCAAAGATCAAAATCCTTCTCTTAACTTCCAAACATATAAATTTCGCCAAACTCGCCCAAATCATACTTAGACATTCTAGATCACAATCAAACTTTGCACACAAGTTTCAATCAACTAAATGAACCTATAAAAAGGTCTCCAAACCACAATCTAAATCCGATAGCACCAAAGTCAGCTCCCGATCAAACTTATGAACTTTTTCAATTCTTCAAATTGCCAACTTTAAATAAATGGAGCCAAAACCTTACAGGAATATTCGAATTCAAATTCGAACATACGCTCAAGTCCAAAATCACCATCCGAACATATTAAAACTAATCAAATCCCAATTTCGAGGTTATTTACTCAAAAGTCAAACCTTGATCAACTCTTCCAATCTTAAGCTTCCAAATTCAGAATTATTCTATAAAATCAATCTTGAACCCTGCGAACATCAAATCAACCATATATGCAAGTCATAATATATCATATGAAGCTAGTTAAAGTCTCAAATTGCTAAACAAAATGATAAAACTCAAAATAACTAGTCGAATCATTACAATAAGTGCTCTTCCATCAAAATTTTATGCAAACAAAACGAAGGGTTGATCCCCTTAATATCCACAATAATCCATCTTATTGTCACGACCCAAAATTCTACCACAGGCGCCGTGATGGCACTTAGTCTCTAAGACTAGGTAAGCCGATTATAATTACATTTCGAGTCATTTCTTTTTTGAAATAGATAATCGAAACCCACAGCGGAAATAATAATAACAATCTCCCAAGACTGGTAATACTGAGTCAGGAACTCTAACCGAATACATGTAATGATCACAAGGATCGAATATATAATATTTTTCGAATAAGAGCTGATAGTACAATAAAATGGAAAGACTCCAAGGGACTGCGACGACCAAGCAGCTCTACCTTGAATCCTTGCGATCAATACACTAACTCTATCCGAGTACGATATCTCTAATACCTGACTCTGCACAAAAATATGCAGAAGTGTAGTATGAATACACCACAGTCAGTACCCAGTAAGTATCAAGACTAACCTCGGTAGAATAGTGACGAGGTACAGTCAAGACACTCACTAGTCTAATAACATGTGCAATATAGTATACAAAAATAATAGAAAATAAATAACAGTAATAGCAGCAATAATCAACTAGTGATATAAATAACAAGACAACAAGAACACCATAATTATTATTTAGAGGAATAATAAACACAAGTACAACCAATTAAACAAGTCCCTCAAATAAAAATCTCACATATAATTATTCTTATCTCAAAATCATAAAAATACAGGTCTCAGTCCCCTTTCATATTTTCACGGCACCTCGTGCCCATATCTCTATCACAACCGCACGGACAACTCTCGTGCCAAATATATCAATACATAAAATCTGTACGATCAATTTATTTTCAATAAAGTAAGGTTACAATTATTTTTTAAAATAAAGTAAGAATTTAACAAAGAAATGAGTTTATTTTAGAAATAGTTTGAGTGAAGAAAATGACATTTCAATTAAAATAAAGCATCAGATAAGCTACTGACTTGGATGTAAAACTTATTAAATTAAAATATAATAGTAATTTCTTTTATTTAAAACAACTCAATCATTAAGAACAAGTACAAACCAGAAATACAAATCCTCAGAGTCTCGTATGAAAAAGCCAAAGCCAACATAATACAACAAGAAATACAACACACCTAATATTATGTCAAATAATACATCACGGATAATACAAGAATTTACATATTACGGAAAAACAAAATAACCAAAGGCAAGTGCAGCCATAGAGAAATATCGACAAAAGGGCACTCCCGAGGTAATGTCTCGTAGTCCCAAATCATAAATATCAACAACAACAATGCCCCCAGGCCATCACAATTCATCACAAATCAATCCCCGACATATCCCACCTTGTCTCGCAACGTGCGCAATAATAAAGTAAATATCCGCCTTGTCTCGCCGCACGCGCATAATAATATTCTCACCTTGTCTCGCCGCACGCGCATAATAATATTCTCACCTTGTCTCGCAAATCCACATATATAGCCCGCCTTGTCACGCCGCATGTGCATATATCAATAGTAATAATAGCACGGCAGAAACCTCGTGCAAACACCCGAACAAACCTCCCAACAATATCATGTGTCAATATCACAACATCTCATAAATCGCACCTCAAGTGCTCAAATATTATAACATATCACAAATTGCACATCAAGTGATCAAATATTACAACTTGCCAAGAAAATCAACAATACATTATTTTCCACAATAAGGAGCCTATGGCTCGACCATAATGTGCACAAAATCTTAAAAAAATATCCGAGAGTGAACAACTCAACAGAAAAATTCACAATTTAACACTGAATATGATCACAATAACACAATATAATAATTCATATCATAATTTGCCCATAGGCCACAACCAATCCCAAAGATATAACAAAATCAATAAATTTCTCAAAAAATAGCCTAAGGCTCCACATAACCTATATAAAACCTCAAAACAACAACAAAGATGGAAAAGTAACCCAGCATAGGACAATGCCTTCTTTAATCCAAAATTTTATTAAATATATATTAATGTCTCATTTTAAACTTATTTAATAATTATTTGCTGATAAGGAATCCATAATGATTTTAATTCCAAGAGAATATCAAATCAACAAACACACGGAGTTCACATAAAATTCAAGTGACAATCACACCAAATTATCATATAAAATACAAACTCGATAGATAAGGAATGAGGCATAACAATTCAAGGATTTACTATGTTCCAACAATTTCCAATTACATAAGGGCGTCTACGAATTTCAACCGATATAATTTGCATATATAAACCAAGTACGTACTCGTCACCTCGCGTACATGATTATCAATTACACAATTTCCACATAAGATTCAATGCCTAAGTGTATTTCCCCCACTCAAGGTTAGGCAAGATACTTACCTCAAATCGTAAAATTCTTTACTCTGCTTTGCCTTTGCCTCGCGAATTGGCCTCTGAAAGCCTTGTATCTTGTCACAATTAATTCAATTCAGTCAATATAAATTATTAGAATTAATTCCATATGAAAATACTAACTTTCCAACAAAATCGAAAATTTAACTCAAAAATTGCTCGTGGGGTCCATGTCTCGGAACCCGATAAAAGTTAAAAAATATAAACGCTCATTTAACCACGAGTCCAACCACATAAATTTTACCAAATTCCGACAACAACTCGACCTCCAAATCTACATTTTTCATTTTCGAAATATTTCATAATTTTTCTCAATTTCTTCAATTAAATCCGAAATAAATGATGAATATAACCATGGATTTATGAAATATAATAACTTTAGGATGTAGAACACTTACCCAAGTCAAGGTCGTGAAGAACTCCTCCAAAATTGCCCAAAAATCGAGCTTCAAACTCCAAAAACGAAATGAAGAAAATGACCATTTTTGGTCCTAAATGTTCTGTCCAGTTTCGCTTTTGCGGAACAAATTTGCGCTTCTGCGAGCTCGCTTTTGCGAGACAAACCTCGCATCTGTGAAGTGCACTGTGTAGATAATTCATCACACTTGCGGCAGAATGTCCGCTTCTACGCAATAGCTGGTGCGAGCAACCCATCGTTTATGCGCTTTCATCGCCTATGCGAAGCCAATTTTCGCTTATGCGAAGCCGCTGAAGCGGGCCATGTTATGCTTCTGCAAAGCCCCCCTCCAGTCCAGCCATCCTCGCTTCTGTGATGCAAGGTGTCGCTTATGTGACGTCGCACCTGCGCCCAAAATTTTGCAGGTGCGATTGCACCAGTTGCTGCCCAGAAACAACTTCCTCCAACAGAAATTCCAGCAGCTTCAACAAGTCCAAATTCGATCTGAACCTCATTCGAAACTCATCCGAGCTACCCGGGACCTTAATCAAATATACCAACACGTCTTAAACTATAATATGAACTTAGTTTAGGCCTCAAACCACGTCAAACAATGCTGAAATTATAAACCACGTCTCGAATCAAATATGAGTTTCCAAAGTTTCCAACTTCTATAATTTGCGCCGAAATGTATTAATTCAATCCGGAATGACTTCAAATTTTGCACATGAGTCATAAATGACATAATGAAGCTGTTCTAATTTTCGGAATCCAAATTCGACCTCGTTATCAAATAATTGACTTACGACCAAATTTATGAATATTTCAAAAAACTTCATTTTCCAACTTTTCACCGAATTGTCCTACGGACTTCCAAATCAAATTCCGGACATACGCCTAAGTTCAAAATTACCATACAAAGCTATTGACATCATCAAAATTTTATTTTGGAGTCGTTTGCTCAAAAGTTAACGCTCTTTATTTTAGCTACTAAAATAAGAATTGTTCTTTTAATCTGATCCTGAATCGTCCGAAAACCAAACTCGACCACACACACAAGTCATAATACGCTTTACAAAGCTGCACGAGATCTTAAGTCGCCGAACGAGGCATAAATTCTTAAAACGACAAGTAGGGTCGTTACACTTATAGCTCTTTTATGCATTCTACAAACTCGGAACAACTTGTCTTCATGCAACTGAGATATGTGAGATTAGATAATGACTAATAAAGTTTTCGAATTTCCCAAGTAATCATAGTGCAAGCGCGATGGTAAAGGCTTGAGTTCCTATTTTGGAGCTTCTTAAATAGATGGCTTTGGAGTGGCAAAGCTAATAGTGTGTCAATTTCTTCAAACCTTCAAGACCATGCACATACTTACATATCATGTTAAGGACTTGCTCAATTTCCTCATGAGCTCATTTTTACTCTCCTCTTTATCATCCATCAAAGATCTTTTGAGGGGGTCTTCGCGAGTCATGTATGACATCACTGTGATCATATTATCTTCCACGACTGAAATCATGACCAAGTCTTCATAGTGGGATGGCAAATTGAGTGCTTTATACACATTGAATACTTCTACTCTATCACCTACTCTCATAGCCATTTGCCCTTCAAGAAAATCAATGATAGCTCGACATGTGGCTAAAAATAATATCCCCAAAATAAATGGGACTTTCTGATCAGGTTCATAATCCAGAATAATCTAGTGATTAGGAAATATGAATGATCCCCCACTTAAACTAACATGTCTTCAATCACACCTTCCGGCCTGGCTGGAGAACGCTCTGCCAACTATATGATTACTGTTGTGGGTCAAGGATCACCCAACCTCAACTATCTCAATACGGATAAGGGTATCAAGTTGATACTCACCCCAATACGTATAAAGCTCGCCCAACTACATATTTACCGATCAAAAATCTGAATAGTGAAGATCCTATGTCCTTTAATTTTTGAGGTATCTTACTTTGAATTCTTGAACTACATTCTTTCGTGAGTGCAACAGTTTCGAACTCAGCCAACCTTCACTTATATGCTATAATCTCCTTGCATGATGTCCACTAATTGAATGTTAATTTTCACTTGTTTTAGAATATTCAGGAACTTCTTAAATGTAGCATTATCTTTCAACTTCTGAAATCTCTGCACGAAAGGGGTGATGGCTTGGTCACTATAGGTGGTGGTGGCATTGCCACAACATCTTTCTCTGACTTCTCTGGTTCACTTGCAGCTTTTGTTTTATCCTCCAAATGAACTTATTTTCTAGCAAAAGTCACTTGCTTTCTCTTCTGGGATGGAACTTCCACTAACTCTCTCTCGTTCCTCAACATCACAATATTAACATGAGACTTAGAATTTGCCTCAGTTTCACTATGAAGTTCCCTAGTTAGTCGGATACTTTAGGCGCTAACTAGTTGTCCAATTTGTCTCTTCAAATTACAGATAGCAGTAGCTTGATTCTGATTATCAGCCATTCAAAAAAGGGTCATACTTATCCCGTTATCATAAAAAATAAGCTATATTTACCCTCCATTTTACTTTTTACATATTCTTACCCCTACCTTTCTACTTTGAGTTTAAAATTAACCCTCAACTGTTAATCCACTCATCAGAACTTTAAAAAGACACATGGCACTCTCTGGTTGCCCAAAACAATACCCACCCTACTTCATATTATTTCTAACTGACCCAAGGTTAAGACCTACCCGACCCACCCGAACCCCTTCACGTAAATCTCCCAACACTTTCTCTTATTCTTCATCCCATACCCAAAATCATCCTTAAACCACCTAAAATCATCCTTGAGCTTTTTGTGCACTATTTATAGCCCATCAAGGATGGATCAACTTGCTTCTTCAATCCCCTTCTAGATGAACTTCTCAACAGTGGCGACGGCTGAAAAGTGCACGACGGATATGGAATTTGTAGGTGTTGGAATGCTGCAGTCTTTGCTTCTTTCGGCATTGGATATACGATGGTAAAAGTATTGATGAAAAACCAACAGTTGCATGGTGTAACTTTACTAAACCCTGGCTTGTTCACCCAAGAAAGGGGCACATTCCCTTTGGAATGGACCTTATAATTCCATTAGCAAGGGAAAAAAACTTATAATTCTTATAATTAAAGCTACTCATCTTGCAATAAATAAAAATTAAATAAAGTGATATGATATAACTAAAGTATATATATAGAGACTCGAACGTCAGTTATGGAATTATAAAGGGACTTTCATGTACTCCATGCTCTCTAGCGTGAATCTTTCCCATGGATAAAGCAAATAAAAACTGAAGAATAAAAGTGACTAAACATACATAAAGATTTGGTGCTGAAAAATATTTGATATATAGATGTTGGCACTGTGGTTTAGCGTTGGGGGATTTAAGTGGGAGGTTTGTGTGGGTTGGGTAGGGTCTTAAGCTTGGGTCGGTTAGAAATAATAAGAAATATGGTGGGTATGTTTTGAGCAACTAGAGGGTGCCACATGTCTTTTTAAAGTTTTGATGAGTGAATTAACGACTTGGGGTTACTTTTAAATCCAAAGCAGAACGATAGGGATAAGAATATGCAAAAAGTGAAAGGAGGATAAATATAACTTATTTATAAAAGTAGAGGGATAAATATGACCCTTGTCTGTATATTTTTTATCATCCCCTCATGATTACCAGATCGAATTTGTGGACTGGTTAGCCTGTGGTGGTCGAAACTATTGTTGTTGAGCCTCTAGTCTATGCTAATTTTGAGTTACCTAATTTTCACCCCATTAGAAATTTGGGTAGTTCCTCTAGTTGGATTATAAGTGTTACCATATTAATTCGCTTGGCCTCTATTAGCATTACTCATAAATTATGTAAGACTAGGAACTCAAAGTTTTAGTTATATTTTGCATTCAAATTACCGTACTTTATTTGTGTTTGAGCCTAATCGATAATGATTTGTACTTATTACGTACGTTATACTTTATAGGATGTGATATCGTATTAGGATTCAATTTTGGAGTTAACATGGACATATTAGAATTTTGAAGGCTGAGTAGAAGCCCAAAGAAAAAAATCGGGATCACGTTTAGGGGTCGAGGACCAAGTCTGAATGTTAAATAGTTAGAAAAATTCTGGAGCAAAGAAAATTGCACTACCACGCCTCATGGGGCACCACGAGGCGCGGCTTGGCAGTGCAGAAATAGCATGCCTGACATATAATCGCCCCTTTGATAAATCCTACAAGCACGGCGCATGGGACACCGTGAGACCCATCACGCCTGTGTATTTTGGAAGCCCAGTTTTCCCACTTTTGCTTGAAAAGGGGAGTTTGTCCGGACCCATTATGTATGGTATAAATACATCAAAAATATAATTTTTAAAGGACTTTGGACCTACGAAGGAATTGAGGGGCCTAGGCAAGGAGACACATGATTTCATCAAGGCTTCAACCAACAATCGATGCAATACGGGAGTTTGTATTGAATAATTAACGTTGATGTTACCTATATCTTTGAACCATTTTAAGATGATTTTTTCTACTGTTATGGAGTAGTTTATCGTAGGTTTTGACGGATATGGTATTTTGATTGTTAATTGTAGATTTAACTCTGATTTAGTTGTTTGAATGCATTATGGAGCTTTGAATTGATTGCAACTTTGTTCACCGATTTTTTTAATCGAAAGAGGGAATATTTTGGTGATTAATTTTGCATTATATTTTTGGTTTAATTTAGTGATTCTTCTAAGTAATCAAAAGAGCTTTTTGAATTATTTATTAAACCAAGTTAAGAGAATATTTGAGAGACATTTTTCAAAAGACTAGTCCATTAACGTGTTCGTACATATCTTCACAGTGCTTTATATTAGTTTATCTTATTGAGTTCAAATTTAATCGAGAGAGAAGTCTTGACTTTATGATTGAACTAATCATCGAGTAAATTTGTGAGAATCATTAGAACATTCAGAGTGAATTTAATCAGAGTTAGATCCCGAATAGCTATCTTACACATATCTTCTTGTAACCCTTATTTCACATATTGCTTACAATCTATTTTAGCTCAACCCTCTCATTCTCTGTGATCAAGTCTACTTAGTCGTAATTTTTAATTTAGTAGTTAATTGTAGTTAGAAATTACCTCAAATCAAAGTGTTGATTATCCTGAATAGTAATAAATCATAAGTTATTTGAACATTGTTTAAATTCAATCCTTGTGGAGAGGATAATTTTACTATACTATCTTTGACTAGCGAGCATAAGTTTTCTTGTGTGTTTGCGATAATCAATAAAATAGACCGACTCTAGATTAACTGTGGATAGATCACTTGTGTGGACTTCTCCACATACTTCACAACTTTATTGCACTCGGTGCATCGGTTGGACCTACTATTTATTCATAACCACAGATATTTTGTTGAATTGATTCGCCAACAAAGACACTTGTATCGATAGTGCTGAAACAACATCCAACTCAAGTACCCCGCAACCTTATGAACTGTGTGTCTACTTGCTTCTCATTATCAGTATGGATTACTCTTAGAGAACTTATTCAGGAGTGTGTAGATCTCATCAAAACACTTTTCCAACACTTGACCACCTACTGCAGCATCTACCATAATCTTTGTCTCCAGATGAAGACCCTAGATAAAAGTATGAGCAAGACCTTACTAGTCTGATTATGATGTGGACAATCTCGAAGTAGTCTATTGAACCTCTCTAAAGTGGAATAAAGCAACTTGTCCTCTTTCTGTTTAAAGACGACTATTTCACTTTGGATCTTTGCAGTTTTAGTTTTCTAAAAGATGGGAAGAATCTCGCCAAGAACTTACGAACTCATTCCATGATATAATAAAGTTCACTAGTTCATCCTACAACCATCTCTTATCCTCGCCCAACAAAGAGAAAGGAAATCGTGTGAGTCACACATGGTCCGATATGACTCCATTTGTAATGTAAGCATCGCTGATCTCCAGGAAGTTTAGAATATGTTGTTGGTGATCCTCATATGGCAACCTCTATTTAAACTCAAAGTGCCAGTGATCCTGGGATTAACGAAACTAAAGATGACATTAACAATGCTGGAAATAGCCACCTCTTGTACCGGTAGTGATTGTGCATACGCTATCTCAACATGTAGTTGAATGAGTGTTTGAACATTGTTAGCTCCTCTTGCCTCCCTCAACCTTCTGCAAAATGCTCTCTCAGGTTCTGGGTTAAAGTTTTGAAATCTATCTTGGCTTCTAACCCATTGCATTCAAACAAAGTTGCTGAGAAGTAGACACACAATCAAAAGAAGAATTAGACTTGACTAAGCACGTAATAAAAGCTAAAACTAGTAAATCAAATAATTCTGATATTTCCAGTAACGGTGCCAAAAATATATTGCTCTCAAATGCACACACAAGTATACGTGGTGAACAAGTAATAAAGTGATGAATAGAGTGTCGAGCCCTTGGAGACTTAACGTTAACTACCTACTATTTTAACTAAAATTTTCGTAATCTAATCGAGTTACCAAGATTGAATATTTGCTACTAAACTACTTTTGCAGGATGTAAATTAACAAATAAAACTACTACAACAAAGAATTATTCTTAAGATTCACTTTAGTAGAGATAAATATTCTAGGGTTGTGGTTGGTTTACCGGTCCTTAAATTTCCTATAATTGCTAATTAACTGGATTATCTTTACTCATAGTATTCTCCCGAATTACTTCTTGCCTACCCAAGATAAATCAACGTCTATATTCCTATAGAATGCATTATGATCACAATATTTAATTAAGCACATTGACTAGGTATATTCTTATCCTAACCACAAAAATTCCCTCCCTAAACCTAGGGGTAAGATCACACTCTCTTTAACTCTTCTTTATTCTAAAAATGGCTTTCTCAAGCATATTAGAGATAGTTGATAGAACCTAATTGTTGGTCAAACAATCAAGTAATTATGCACAAAGGAGAAAATAATAATGAAATATCAATATTCATGGCTAACCACAATCCTAAAATTATAGAACTTAGCCACAGAGTCATGGCACAATTACACAAGAGTTTTGAAGCATGAAGTTACTAAGAAAAGATTAAGAGAAGAAAACTTGATGATCCTTGCTCTAGCAATTGCTCCAAGCATGTGTTTTGTGCTTCTAATGTCTAACTACTCAAAAATTAGGTTTAGAAACATTTTTATACGAGTTAGGGACGTTCAAGTTGCGGTAGAAAAAAATCCCAGAAGTGAGTGCCCTGGGCACTGCGGTGCTCTATCCTGTACGCTGGCCTTTTTCGCAATGCGTGGGCCTGGACGCTGGTCTTGAGCCCTTCTCTTTTTCTTTTGTCTTCGGCGTCCCAAGCATTGCAATGCGTTGGCCTGGATGCTAGCCTTAAGCTCTTCTCTTTTTCTGTGTCTTCGACGCCCCAACCACTGCAATGCGGTAGCATAGGCATTGTACTTCTTTCATTTGTCTTTCATTTTAACCTCAATTCATGCACATTTACTTTATTTCACTTCTAATCGATTCCTACACATGTAAACACCAAAATTAAACTCAGCTCGTCACAACACACATTAAGATCAACAATAGAAGAACAAGATGCAAAGCAATTCTCATGCAAAAATATATACTTTTAGCCGAACATCAACCAGGGGTGAAGCTACACTTTGGTTAAGGTGGTCAATTGACCACCCTTTGTCGGAAAAATTATACTACATATACAGGTAAAATATCAGTTTTAGAGATACAAAATATATATTGAACGCCCTTTGTCAGATTTTTTTTTACTTCTCTCAAGTTTGAACCTCTTTGAGAAAACTCGTTGCTTCGCCGCTACATAACTCTTTAGTCTTATAACATTTCACATTTTATTCGGCATAAAATATTATACATATTCCTGTACAGCTTGTTTGGATAGTTGTTACGTATTGTATCGTACTGTATTGTATTGTACTGTATCGTTTGATAAATATAATGTTTGGATAGATTGTGTCGTTTGTCATCGTTTCATGATATCACACACCGGCAATATGAAGAATAAACTTGCATTATTATAAAGAAAAATTATGACACGGGGTAAAATTACTATATAAAAAAGTAGGGTAAATGATAAAATAAAATTATTTAATAATAATGAAAGGTGAGATTGAGATAAAAAGACAAGATAACGATGCGACCACACCAAATCGGTCGTTACATAAAGTGACACATTTACGGATTTAACGCTACGATACAATAAAATTTAAGTAACAATCAAAACAAACATTATATTTAAAATAACAATAGCATAAAATAGAATGGGTAACAACCCTCCAAACAAGAACAAGTGGTAGTGGACAAGGCTAGCAAGTAAACGACTATAGTGGATGTCGTCTCCTATGTCTTCTTAGAAACGGAAAAGAAAGAAATCCGAGCGAAGTGAAGCGACCGCAGCAACTGAGCAGAGTAATGGGGGAAACAACAATACCCTTCAAAAACCTCCATAGCAGAGAATATCAGGGACACAAGAAGAAGGTTTTATCTCTCTCCGTTTTCTCTCTCCAAGCATTTCATTGTTAACAACAAGAACCCCAACTTCACTTGTCCTATTTCTGAAACTGGGGTACCTTAAAATTATAAATGATTTGACTATGTGATATCTTCTTTATTTTTTTTCTTAAAATCTTTATTTGAATGGAATAAAGGTGCATTCGGTGGCATGGAACTGCAGTGGCACCAAACTTGCCTCAGGTTCTGTGGATCAAACTGCTCGTATTTGGCATATTGAGCCCCATGGCCACGTAAGCTTCTTGACTTCATTTTTTTTTATTTTCATTCAACTTTACAAATTGCAGAAAAGTCTACTTTATGTTATTGTTGCCTTTTTTGCCAATCTTCTCTGCTTTTGGACTATTCTACTTGTTTTAGGACCTGATATCATTATCAATAATTTGAAATGTGAAGCTGGGTGTGTTCAAACTGACAAACTTCAGATGAATTTAGGCGACAGGGAACATTTAAATCAGTTAAGATGAGATTATTTACTTTGTTTAGAGTGCAGAACTTGGGTTTTCACTCCCGTCACATCTGTCAATGTTTGGTTTGATTTGGTGAAAGTGAGGAAAGACTGGATAGTACAGCTATGCAAGATAAAAGTCTTTGACATCACTTCATTAAGTATGCCAGTGCATGATTGAACATATATGATTACGTGTAGAAGAAGCCCAATTCCAATGTCAAGGCTAATAATACATAGAGTGGGGTTTGATGATAAATAAAAATGAAGCAGCTGTGAAAAGGTATAAAGAAATGTTTTTAGCAAAAGGAGTTCCAATTTTCTTGAATTCAATCTAGGAACTTAGGCTGACACTGACCCAGTCTTACATCGAATACATGTGTTCNTTTATTCGATACATGTGTTCCATATAATTTCCATGCCAATTTCTGTTTAAGTGGAAAGTTCTGGAGACAAAACTTGTTTGAGATTGACAACCATTTGCTGTTGTTAGAGGTGGGATTGATTACAAGAAACACACAAGGTCTTTCAAATTGGTGTCAGCCTCACCTCTGTTTTTTCTCCTGTGATAGACAATTTCCTTCTATTAAAGGGTGTTATATATCAGCATAATTTAGGTTTAGGTATGTAATTGGGTAACAGACTAAAGTGTCAAACTTAGACAGAGTAGCTTTTTGTGCCTTACACCAAATGGGAAAGTAATGAAGGAAAAAATGATTATTCAGAAAAGAAGTTGAAGCTAAAGAAAAGAATTTTGGTTACTTCACTTTGTTTCTTGATTGCGCGGTCTTCTCTTAAGTTGGAATACCACAAATAGTTTTATGGGGAAAAGGTATTTTTGAGGTTTCTCCAGAGCCATCTGCAACTTTTGCACATTCAACTTGCATTACAAATTCTTCTGGCAAAAACTATAATATAGAGGGTACCAAAAGTTCGAGATTAATTGGTGCTTTATTTGTAGAAGCAGGGGCAGATTTTATTGCAAATTAATAGGCTTGCTCNGCATAATTTAGATTTAGGTATGTAATTGGGTAACAGACTAAAGTGTCAAGCTTAGACAGAGTAGCTTTTTGTGCCTTACATCAAATGGGAAAGTAATGAAGGAAAAAATGATTATTCAGAAAAGAAGTTGAAGCTAAAGAAAAG